>OMLB01026141.1:0-64605 GCA_900302555.1 Myripristis jacobus
ATGTATGTGTGTGTGTGTGTGTGTGTGTGTGTGTGTGTGTGTGTGTGTATATATATATATATATATATATATATATATATATATATATATATATATATATATACATATATATCTGTGTGTGTACATATAGATCGACAGACAGATAGATTGATAGATAGATCAAAGATTTCGATAGTAAAGGAAAGGTGGATGGATGCTGCTTGACAATGATAGTTGTGGAGTGGCATCAGTCACACAAAAATGAAAAAAAAAAATTTAATGGATGATGATGATGATAATAATATAATAATTGACACACATAGTTACTCTCTCTCAAAATGTTAATTGTGACAAATGTTCAGATCATTTTGCTCTTTGTCAGGTGTAAGTCAAACACCACTCATAACTTCTTTAAAAAAGCATATTAGTATGTAGTCATACTGAAGCAGCACCATACAGAGCCACCATGGGTTGAACACAATAGATTACAGGCTCAAGGATAATAATACAACATGAAAATATAAACCAATAAAATACCCCATAGAAGCATTTAAACATTTCTATACAAATAAAGCTATTGATTTCACATATTTAAGTCATGGAGAAATAAAGAGTATATTATTTTCTAATAGGGTGGAACCAACCTAGTCCGCAGTCAACAGTCTTGAAGAAAATATTTATGAACACCTAGGGGTTCTAAAGAGTGGAGAGCGATGTTTCTCTCTGTTAAGGGGAGGCTGTGAATGTTAACCACAAAGCATGGAAAGGTTTCAATTACCCTGCAAAAAAATCTCTATCTTAAGAAGTCATTTTAAAAACAACCCCTCAATGTTTAACAGTGAATACTGTTAAACATTGAGGGGTTGTTTTTTTTTCAATGCAGTTTCACTTGCTTCGGGAGTTTTTTAAGATTTAAGATGAAAAAGATGACTAAAGACTGAGATGGAGATTTTTTACAGGATGCCCATGCATCACAGAGAGGAGACGCTACGTGTCCCAATGAACATCAGCATATTATTGTCAAATTAATTGTTATTCTGTAGTATTATTATTGTAAACGAATAAAGACCATAGATGTGATTACTGCCATTCTGTAGTCTGTACAGATAGAGGAGGGTGCTTGCTGTCTAAAGTGAAAGTTGTAATATGCTGTGTGTGCTGGTCTGGTGTTGATGGGCTGTTGACTTTAAAAGTTCTTAATGGCTTCCAAGGCTCCGAGATGAGGGGCACTGAGAATAGCTGGTAATATTAGATGTGAAAAGCCTGTACAGCATCCCTCCGAGTTCCTCTCAAAGCTCTCAGTGGCCCAACACTGCAAAAAGACTTTTTAGGTTGATGTTTCCTTTAAGTGCCATCGAAATCTATATCAAGGGAAAGTTATTCATATTCAGAACTGTGCTGCGCAGGTGCTTAACTATGAACTTGTGCAGCGCATCAGAAATATTTAAATCGCTCCTCTCCTGCTCTTGCCCCATGGGTTGCAGATTTTGAAATCAAGGGGGAAAGTACTTGGCCTTAATTCCAAGAAAATGGACAGGTTGACTTGCCATTGCCTGAAGACACCTTGAAGGCTTTTTCATCCAAGACAGTATTTGCTACATCTGAATTACTTTTTTTTGGAAATTAGCAAAAAATTAAAATGACTTTGTAATAGATCTACATTACTTAACTGAATCAATTGCAAAAATACAGTTCAGCAGTCTTATATTATTTGTTGTCAAGCAAATGAACAACAAACCAGTGATTCATTTTACTACCTGTCCCACCAGCCTTCTGTCTTTCCCTGCGTTGCTGTAGCCATATCTAGATGAAACATTTCACACATTTCACTCAGTGAGTAAGCTGTAGTGATGTGTTGGCCTGCTAGGCTTTTTCACTTCAAAAATAGATCAGCGTGAACAATAAATTTAATCATTTTCAATTTCAAACAGAGGAAACAGCATTGGCTATCTATAGTTATGCCATATCCAGCATAAACAATATTCAGATCAGGACTGAAATTCAATTCAAAGGTCTTTTAAGCTCACAGAAAGTGGTTCATGTACAGCGGCTCTTACCACAGCAAATCGTGACACATGTCAGTTGAGAGGAGAGAATCCCATGTATCAAAGGTCATGGAGCTCAGGTGAACATACACACACACACACACACACACTGCAGCCAGTGCAATGTTGTGAGTTCAGAGGAGTGTTCTCTGTATGCGTTCAGCATTTTTAAAACTCCAGTTGAGGATACTGTCAGCTCAAAATAGAAAAAGTCCAACACATTCAGAAAATGCAAAACAGCCAATTATGTAGTCTATATAAGTTGGTGAGAGTCTAAAATACATTGCAGGCATGCCGGCTGCTGTCTGTGGAATGTTACACCTCATAAACTTTATCCTGAGGCAAATCTACAGTATTGCCAATGGATAGAATACAAAAAAAGAGCAAACCACAGGTCCATTACTGAAATCCAGACTCTATTCTGATGATATGAAATATTTAAACTCACAGTTTACCACTGTTTATTCACTTCTCATTCAACAAAAAAGAATAACATAAAACTAAAGTAATGTGAAAGGAAATAGCATTTCCTCTGTCAAAGGAAATAGCATTTCCTTTGACATTGTTTGATTTAGCAATTTAGCACAGAATTTTACCTCAGAGGTAAACTATGTTCAACCATTTTTTTCTATTGCTGATGAAGCTCCTAGGCCTTAATTGATCCATAGCAAAACAAACAAACAAAAAAAAAACATCATCTTGACATCTCATTTAGTCTCATTTTCAGTCTTAAAATCTTGTTTTTCTTACAAGAAGTGGGGAAAAAAAAGTTTACAGAATTGTCTTGAAACAAATATAATTTTCTTGATACTAGTGGACTGATCTGCCTTATTCTGCCTTGTGTCTACTTATTTACACTAACAGAAAAAAATTCTAAAACAAGTGAAAGTGGATTGGAAACAAGTGGGATTTTCTCAGCCCATCTGACTTTGAAGGAAAAAAAAAGATTTTAACACTGAATATGAGACATCTACAGTGAAATATTTTGCAGTGTACCACAATATCTGCAAAACAGCATAAGTCTGAGGGAACATAAAGATAGGTGAACCTTCACCTACCCCAGCTAGAAACCTCATGCAAACTATTTCTGAAGAGAAGTTATGCACTCTAAACTTGTTCAGAGCTTACTTTATAGAGGGCTGAAGGCACAAATGAGACTGTCAGGGCTACAGGTTACAGGCTATCCCTGAAGCTAAGATGAGCTTAAAAAATTCATAGAGTATTGATCCTTAGACTCCTGCAAAGTGAAATGGCATATATAAAGACAATATTGATGTGTACAGTACCTGAAGTATAATGTGTAAAGATTCGGTAGACCTCATACTGTAGGCCCATGCCTGTGGTGAGGTTATTTCAGAGTGTGAGAGCAGGCAGGGTCAGGTTTAAGCTATTACTCATTTGATACAGCAGCCCTCTAACCCTGGAAAATCTGTACATGAGGACATTTTTGCTGGACCACATAATAAAAAATGGTCTATTTTAGAGGTTATGACTGAAATTAAGTCTAGAACAACAAGTCCTCCAACTCATATGACCACCCAGGTAATATGTTCCAACCTCTAAACCAGCAGAGCAAAAGGATTGCCTCCTGTATTAGTAGCAAATACAACCCACAGAGCTGTTTCCTGAGCGAGCTACCTAGTGAAGTATCCTGCTTGCCACTAAAAAATACTTGGTTAAGGTTAGTAAAAGGCTGTTGTTAAGGTTAGAGAAAGGTTTGTTGTGATGGTTAAGGTTAGGAAAAGGTCAGGGTTAAGGTTACAAAACATTAGCTAATGTTCTAATGTTTAGTAATATTAGGTAGCTGACGCTAGTTACCTAAAGATGAACACTGCTTTTGCTTGAGATGGGATTTGAACTCAGGGTGGCTTAGTGAATATTTTATTGATTGACCCATCCACCGCTCCGCCAGTTTTGTCGCTCCCTTAATACTGCACCACAACGCTGTTATTTACAGGGCCACTTGAGGTCGCTTAACTTTAAAATGTAACTATAGGTTGTAATAAGCAGCTGTACAAATGACCTATGGGGTATTTTTTTGCCCGAGGACAGTCTCATGTGTGGGCGCACATGCTCATCTAGTTATTATTAGAAGTGGGGGTGTAAGATTAGAAAATGACAGACAAGGGGAGGTATGGCAGGAAAATTTTGATTTAATTAACACATGAGGTGCCATATCCTGCAATACTGAGCCTTTAATCATGACAGATAAAGCTGCTCTTTCACTATAAAGCTCAGTTTATATTGCACTTGCATTAAAATATTAGTTTTTCATGCACACAAATTTGTTCACGGTGCTGAACAGTGTAGAAGCAGAGTAGGGGTTTCTAGCACAACTTTGCCTACTAACAAGGTGCATGAGAAAGGAAATGAAGAGAGTCTACAGAGAACAAACCTCCAACAACACTTGTGCATAAAGAACAACTTTATAGGTAGAGCAACACATTTTGGCCTTCGTCAGGGTCATAATCACAGACTCCCTTGGATTACGGTCCCTGTTCTCTAAAGGAAAAAGTCATTTGAGCTCCTTGTACTTGCCAGGGATAACATTAAGCCAAACTCCCTCTAAGAAATGACATATTAACAATTACTTACTCACAAGATAAAACCAGTCATATGTTGACAGACTTTTTGTTGATTCAGCATCTATAATACATAAGGATAAACTGTATTTCCGTACAAATGTTACATTTTGGATTTTGCTACATGCTAAAAATGTATTCGTAAATTCATATACTGCGAATTAAATGCCCAGATATTACTATATTTGATCCAAACTAGCTCAAATGTTTACATCATTGTGTGATCAAAAGAGTGGGGGTGCAAAAGCGCATGTTTGCTTTCCCAAGTCTAATAGCAGGGTTGCAGCTGCTCCACTTGCTCCACTGCTCAGGGGTCTACGTGTACACACACAGGTGCATTTCTGAGTTGGTTTTGTTTGCTTGAGAGCAAATGGAACATAGAGAGAGCCGTATTTCACAGAGTCCAAATTAAAGAAAAACTGTTGGTGTTTGTAAATAGCCACAGATTACACATTTTCAGATATATAGGCTGTTCTTTTCTGATTCAGTCAGGCTGGTCATTTGTTCCTCTCTCCATGCTGCTGTAATTCTAGCCCAATGTTCAGTCCTGTCATGCAGATCCTCACACTGTTTTGTAATAACGACTAATCATGCAAATGGGTTCAGAGTGCCACTTTTGTCTCTTTCAAAGGTGACACAGCGTGGATGTACAACACACACGCACATATTGCAAGCACGCCCACATCCACACACACACACACACACATACAACATGAGTACAACACAACACAGACCCATGCCCCAAAATACATAGGCAAACACCCCTGACATTTCCATAGAGTTATCGTTAACAGCAATTCCATCATGCAGAAGCTGCCGAACTACATGTGTGATATACAATCAGCTGCAAAGGTAATCCATAAAATAGCCATACACTTGTGCAAGGTGTAATTTCCATTTCAAGATGTGATTGCATGCAGTTGCTGAGTGAAGTGAACTGGAATACTGTTTATATTTCTCCTGTCGATTGATTTTCTTATCACTAGCTGCATGCTGCATATTTCAAAATGTTTTTTCTTGTAGGTCCCCAGTTAGGGACTTTTCTATCCAATATTTAAGGAGGTGTATGTTTGTTTCACAGACCAAATAATGTTTTCATCACTATTTAATGACCAGCTGGTTGCGTGTCAAAATCTCACCTCTTCTCTGTGCATCTACACATTAACATCACATGACTGTATGGAGTCAAAGACTAAACCAAATATGGAAAAGCCATAAGCAACAAGCACTACACGATTGTAAATTAAAAACACATAAAAATAGTACATGCAAAATAGCCATTGCCTTAGTATAAATGCAACCTTGAAATGCTAATATTTTGCAAGTCTCAACAGTTTCCCTGACAGACACTCAGAAGAATAGTTTGATGTTTATGTAAATCATATCTTGCTGACAGATGTAATGCTGTCTTTGGAAGCACAAACAAAGAAAAACGGGGAAGGGGAAAGTAAGTACTGAGGAGGATGTCTATTGTTTCGACAGCTTGTGTCCCCAGCATCTGGCATCAAGAGGGAACAGCATGTCAAGATTAATGAAATGTTATTTTTATTGATCTACAGCATGCAGTATATAAATACATAACTCTTAAGAAACTGTAGCAAACCCATATAGTACCCAAACAGCTAGTGTGAGCTCAGTTTGGAAAAGTTCCTAAAGTTTCGGGACTGCAAAACTCAAAAAAAGACAAGGTTTCAGCCCAACCACAATTTAAAAACAAATGTTCGGCACACGGTTTAGGGAGTAGATAATCTTAATGTCTTCCTTGCTATATTCAGGGGCTTTAAATTCCAATCAATGAAGTGAAATTAAAGACCATGTGAATGACTTTCAGTGCGAGTCGACTGAGCGGACTTGTTAGTGGGAGCAGGGGCACAGTGACAAGACCGTGGCAGAGACTGCTCCCTCACTCTCCTCTCCCCATTTAATTTTCCAATCCACTTCCTCCACATAGTTAGGAGAAGTGAGTTTTGTTCTGGTTTGATACACCATCTAATGAGAGCTACTAAGAGCCTGTTGAAATCGTTCCCTAATAACACATTCTGAAGCCTCCGAATGATGAATATTTTTCCTCTATCGCTCCATTCAGGCTTTAATATATTCTTTCGCTCACCTCTCTTCCCATCCGCTTCCTTGCTGTGTTTCTCCACTTTCATTAAGCGTTTCTTTTTTTTTTTTGGTAAAGAGATTTGCAACAATCACTGCGCTTTGATTTTATACGATTCCAACAAGCCATGTGTTTTGGTAGGACAATATGTAGTCATTGGTTCCCGATACGGCCTGAAAAGTCCCAAAGTCTACAAAGAGGTCTTTGAAGCAGCACCACAAAAATGAACAGCGCACAGTCTGAGGTTTTCTAGGCAGAGATTCACTGATACAAGTGTGGATGTAAGCATAATTTCTTATCTCAGTACGGCCATAGGCTTTACCAGGTTACCTCAATTTGATCCCAAATTAGTCACACAGCTACCATGAAAATGTGTTCAAATTCAGTTCATCAGGGCACATACTGTATAGCCATGCCAAGCATTACACAAACAATTAACTGTTCATCAGTATGCATACTGAGATGCCCTATTGAACTGAATGGTACATGGCAGCATAGCGTGTCAGCCCTTAATCAATTCTACTTGCATGACACACTCCAGTTGTATTGTAACAAGAACAAGTGACCTGACCTGTGCTTCAATATGCCGGCTGCTTAAAACTCCTCTGTGGTTTAAATGTTATCTGTTCCAAAGATAAAGTGCCCTCCCCTCCACTTCCTTGGGCTGTGGGTATTAGTTACAGCTGAAACACTGGTTGGTATTCTGCTTTGAATCCTGGAATTGTGTCTGCACCTTGACGTTTGATTGGATCTGTGCAAATACATGTATATGCAAATTTGCCAGATATCAGTTCTTGCTCGGGGTGAAATGGGAAACAGTGGTTGCATTCTGACGAGCTTCCTGCATGGACTTTTCCCTCCCTTTCTTCTCAGAGAACAGCATTTGGTGATCTATAAATTCCCAGTAAATCTCAGAGCCGGGGTTCCTTCCCTGACATTTCCAGGCTCACACATAGAATATTTTTGAGCAGGTAAAATCCATAATCTGTGTCAATGGTATCACACAGAGTATTCGCCAGGGATCCTGTGCGAACTTAACTGGCCACAGATGCAGTGCAGAGGCTCACACAAGGCAAAAATGTTTGTTCTTGCCAATGTTGTCATACCCATGCCTGAGGGCCTGCAGAGTTACTCATACCTCAGTTTATACAATCCAATATTCTCCTTATTATTCTGCAAACCTGTTCAGCTGAAGAGAGGAGATGTAGCTGTATTTATAGAAATTATAGCAATGATGATGCGGTTATTAATGCAATATACGAGCGGTGTTGAGGTCAAAACGTGGCATAAGTTTAAATGATACTATAAGAATAGTAAGTGTGAGATTTTACGCTGAATGCAAGACAGATTTGTAGACAGATAGATAGATAGATAGATAGATAGATAGATAGATAGATAGCCCCCTTTGCACAATCCACATTTAAATCATCTCAAAGATGATTTAAAAAAAAATCTTTCTCTAATTCATCTGCTTCTCTCTACCTACATCTCCTCTCTTGTGTTTGGTATAGATTTAATAGATAAAATAACTGAGGGATAATGTATTTTTCCTGGATTCAGCTCATCAGTATACTTCATGGCAAGTGTCCCTATCATATTTTGTACATTCAGTGCTTAGCTCTATATTTTATTTGTAATTATATGAGTATATTCCCATTTTTATGATGCCATGAATCTCCTCATCAGTATCCTTGCAGGTACCCATAAATTTGGCCAGACTAGTAGGTGACTTCACATTAAATCAGCCACTACTGTGAGAAAACACTACATGACTTAAAGAATGATTAACTTTGTCGTTTCAGCCAGCTTGGCTGCTTGTCGACACATGTAATGTAGGCAGGAGAAGAATGTGATAATTGTGGTGACTCTTTTTTTGAAAGAGTGATCCTACTGAACAGGAAAATGCTAAGAAGTAATTCTTTCCTTCCCACCAGCGTTCTATTATTCTGCATCAACTGCTCAAAGTCTACACAATCTAATCATTTGTGGTGTTCAGATTTAGATGTATTGCTACTTTGACATTCATTCTCGCGGAGCAGAACAGATAATTGTGTATGATGCCGCCTAAAAAGCAGTTACGTTGCCGTGTCTACGTGCGTCTATGCATGCTGACAGAGTAATCGTTAGGCTTTCAGCAATCTTTGCAATTAATCTATCTTGACGTGATAATTTGCGTCTGTTGTATGCGAGACGGTTTTGTGAACCTTTGCTCAGCAGGGTGGCTCTGCGGTGTGTTGTCTGAAAAAGGAAACAAGAGGCAGATGCGTTCAGTGTTCCAGTCTGTCAACACTACACAGGCTAGCAGCAGAGATCAGAATGGAACAGACCTACAAGGTTTTGTTCATTGTGTCACCAAATTACACTTGACAAGTGGAGAGAAAGATTGTTTGATTGATGAACAAAGTAATTCCCTACATGTAATTAATACACTACTAATGGCTATCCATTTGTCTTCCATACTGCATGCTGAAACCCAGAGATGGGTGGGGGAACGTTTTGCCA
Source organism: Myripristis jacobus (assembly GCA_900302555.1). NCBI lineage: Eukaryota > Metazoa > Chordata > Actinopteri > Holocentriformes > Holocentridae > Myripristis > Myripristis jacobus. Next base: position 9,213 of record OMLB01026141.1, read on the forward strand.
TGAGGGAAGCGGCTCAAAACCGCGCTGTGATGTAAAAGCTCGTGTTTCCCCTCAAGAGATTAGGTTACCACATGGCTTGTTGGGAGCCCAGAGGGACAGTGTAATGGACCTTGTAATGGATAAAGGAACGTATTGATGGGCATGTGTTGATTTAACAACATCGATCTGATCAATAAAGGCAAAAGCCATGATCTATCCATGAAAAAGCCATGCAGCTTCCCTAATTTATAGAAAGAAGAGCAACATAAAGTACTTATCTGCAACATTTTCAAATATATTGCTTCTTTCAATCACTGACTGCTATAAAACAGTAGTGAATCAACCTGTAGGCGGTTCAGGAATGCTTTTAGATGCCACCAGAGGCCGTATCACAGAAAAACTTTCTACCTTAAATCTTACATTAAGCCAGGAAGAGCATAAGAAAGGATATTCCCCAGTTTTGTATTACTATAGAGTACTATTTTGGGAAATTTTCAGCCACAGAGACAAATACGCTGATGTATCTTAAGGTCTGCCATAAGCCTGTCAGTGAATAAGATCCACCTGTCGACATTTTGTTGGATTGGTCGAAGCGATAAAAGAGCAGCCATATGTATTTACACAATTAGCTAGCGAGCCTAGATAACTGCAGCTAGCCGTTTAGGTAGCTACACTAAACAGAAATCACCTGCCAGCTTATCATAGCTAGCTTAATGGTTAACCCATAGTTAGAAGTGTTTATTTTTCCTTTTTCTATTTTAAGTTAGGATACGAACATCGACTTAGAAACTGTTCACTTGTCATGATCAGGATCTGCAAGTAAGGACGTTTCTGTAATTTGGCCCCTGTTGCCTTTGACAGGGAAAATGCTCAGATGTACAAAAAGTGATGTGTTTTACATTTGCATTAACAGAAGAAACAAAAGCACAACGGGGTCATTAGCACGAGCAACGATGTCCTCCACGGCTGAACAGAGAGGAGCGCTATTTAGAGAAACTCAAACTCCATCAACAGAAAATCGAAGGAATAGGACATCACAGTACTGGACACAGTGTTTGATTGACAGGTGGGTTCTGGGCAGTGCAGTGCAAAAGTTGTTGCAATACACTTGCAGGTTGAAGAAAATAGAAAATAAATAAATAAATACGCTAGATCTCGCAGATTCTGAGCTATTCCCTGATTGACTTAGTGAAAAAACAAAAAAATCTTGTTTTGAGACTGAAGGGAAGCCAACCCTGATCTGTATATCATATTTCTCCTCAACAACAAAAGCCAAGGAAACATAACTCCCACATCTAAGACACACAGATAGATAGATAGATAGATAGATAGATAGATAGATAGATAGATAGATAGATAGATAGATAGAGCACCTAAGCAAACACTGTCAAAATAGTGGGATATTATACCGAGAGGAAGAAAGAGAAAAGGAAAGAGATCGTGATGGATGACACAACAGCCAACATAGCATCATATCTCTGTGGATTAAATGCTCTGGGAAGCTGGCCCCGGAGTGTGCTTGTGCATATCATTAAGCCCCCTGAAGAGGAGGAGTAGGGCACATTCGAGCTGCTGCCCGGCCAAGTGCACCGATAGGCCACGTCTCACAGCTGGCGTTTGCTAGACTCCAAAAGCAAACCGCTTCCAAGAAGTATTGGGTTTGAGAACTATTATTTTTTTTTCACAGAGTATTGAGATGATAAACATTTCATCTGGAAGAGGAGGGAGGGATGGAAAAATCAAAGTAGCCCTGCAGGATGCATTGCTTGTTTGTGTGTCTGTCTGTGTGTGCGTGTGTGTGCACACGTGTCTGTGTGTCTGTGTGTGTGTATGTGTGTGTACAGGCCGTGAGGTGGTGGTGCAGTCAGGTTTTTGCGCATGTATGCACACATCCTTGTGTACTGTTAAGCTTGTGTTTTTACCTGTGTGTGTGTTCCTACGTGTGCATCTGTGCATCCACGTGTGTGTCATTCATCCAGAGGGCGGATTTAAAAACACACTATGTCAGATATTGGATGGCTACTGTATAATTTGATGGGTCTGTGCACAGAGGCCGTCTGTGGTATGAGTCATTGATTACACATCAGCTTAGTATGCTGCAGTGCAGACCCCCACATTGGTGGAGAGGCAACCTGAGGCCCCCAATCAATAGCTGCAGGCCTGTGAAGCTTTCTGTCAGGTCCAGAGTGAAGGACTCCCTACTACTCCTCTGGGCCTGGGCCTAACCTTTTCCAAAGAGAGGTGATGAGGAAGCTCATCATTTCTAATGAGGAATTAGTGATCGGGCCGGAAGAAATGACTGTCAGCACCACATCCACAAGTCCAAAAGGTCTCGGAGACTGGAAAGTGCCAAACAGCATTCATTAGGGACCGGGAGATTTTCTTGATTCGCTTTGAGCAGCAGACAGCGGGCTTTAACCGCGGTGCTGGGAAGCCCGATGATTTAATATATCTGTCTCCTTATCATTCAATTTTTATGTTGTGAATTGGAGAAACTGAATATTGCGTTAAGATAATCCAGTTGTTTCACCTCGCAGTGACTTGCGAGGGGAGAGGAGAACAAAGCCAGATCAAGAGTTATTAAAGATTTTTCGTTTTGCAGAGAGAAAACTGGCTTTTAATGCGAAAGCCTCCAGCACACAGAGGAGCAGGCTTGCTCCGAGATGGAATTCAGAACCAATACGCCCGTTCTGACGTGACATGATGCATTTCATGTTTGAGGGATGAATCACTCCAATTGACAGAAGCAGATTCACAGCTAATTAAAAACGTAATTGCGTGCACTTTAGCCATTTAGGGGAAGATGAATGTGAAATCATTAAGCATCCTCTGAAAACCAGATGTTCATTAAATTATATCTATACAAATGCCATTGTTCAATAGATTTCCAGAATATGTGCTTACTGTAAAGGCAGAGTAATTCATCCCTTAAAGTGCTTTAATTGATTTAAGCCTGCAAAAATAGCCCATCCCTGCAGCACAATATTAAAGAACAGATTTGGCATGACAGCTAGCTGCTATTCTCTCCCTTTATTTCTATTGTTCTACAGCTCATTTATTATTAAGTTCCATGAAAATTCAAAATGAATTGTAAATGAATGAAAAGTCTGATTAATCTTAAGAGAGTAATCCAGCTGCCAAGCAGTGTTGCTTCTTTATAAATAATGTCTGTAACCTAGTAATGCTGGGGAGTGTAATCTCCTTCTGATGCGTGGTATTCTCAGCAGTGATATGGCAAAGTCTCCCTCTGCCTGGCCTCAGACAAAGCCATCTCTGGAGCATGCAACAATCATGCCTCAGTTTCTCTCTCCCAATTAGCCCCTGCTGTGCTATTCATTGGGTTTGCTGTAACAGTCCCTTAACAATACTTACCCAGGCTAGTTATTACTCAGTTCTACAAGATAGGCACTCCGGTCTGTACATTTGGGAAACATCATGTACAGTCGGATAAAAATGATCCAAATCTGATGTTTCCTGATGATTAGTAACGAACTGAAAGTGTTCTGAATTCATCACAAAATGAACTGTAATTGGCTTTTTTGGCTAATCATGAAACCTCCATATTGCATCCTGCTATTCTTAAAAAGCCATGCAGATGTCTAGTTAAGCTGAAGTGCTGGCCACAAAATGCAAAATCTATGTGCAGATTGCCAAGTGACCAAAAAAAAAGTGCAATTTGAGTGCAAATCCTTCACATTCAATTTTTTTGTTTTGCTTATATATATATATATTGTATTTTTTAACTTCTGAGACAAAATCAAAAGGCTCTGCCTCCGTCGAGTAGCAACAATTGATTTACTGGTACAGATAAAGTGCCTTAGAACTATCTGTCTGTTCCTCTGTCCCTCTGTTGTACGCCCTGTTCATTTCCATCTTTGATATACACTCTGGATGTCGTCTTTTTGCATTTTGACAATTGCTATGGTTTTCTGTCAAACACACCAGGAAGCTGACTCACTATGGTTTTATATCCCCAATAAAAGCTATGCTTGGTAATTTCAATTTCTCTCAAGGCTTAACAACAGCCACTGCCTCTGCTTTTTATATTAGACAAGTCTTCATTTGGCTGTGGATTGGACTAATGGAAACGGAAAACATCCCTTTTCCTTGGAAGGAGAGGAGAGACGAAGGAGAGGAGAAGGAGGAAGGAAAGGAGAGGGTGAAAGGTGACAGAGCAAAAAAGAAGAGAGGTGAGAGACAGAAAGAGAGATGCAGGCAGACAAGATAGACAAGATGGGTATACTGCAATCTAAATGATGTTGATAGAGCATCGTGCTTTTTTCCCCACTTTTCTGTGGCCTTACTTTATGTTTTGATTGGTCTCAAAAGGACACAAATGACAGGCAAATGCTCATTTCCAATTCAGATTTTAGCTCTCTCTCTCACGAGTTTATTTTTTAGCATCTCAAATGTCTGATATTGCAGCCAATTGAAAACTATTTGGATTCTGCACTTAAACTCACTATTCATTCTCTGTGTTACTGCTGGGCAAGAGCTTAAATGTGTCATCAAAAGGGTGTAAAGCAGACAAGCTTAGAAACCTTGCTCAAAGCAACTGCTATCCATCTAACCTAGTCGCTCTTCATGAGGACCAAATGGGGATGTTTCAAAAGTCTTCACTAGGTGGCAATCTTGTTACATAAAACATTACAGCTGCAGCAAGTCTGCATGCATACACCAGGATTCAGAAAGATGAGCCGATAATATGGATTAGCAAGATTTGGCTGTTTTACAGCTGTATCAGAATATATAATTTGATGTTTGATTAAAAAAAAACTTTCAGAAAGGAAGTTTCTTAATTATTACAGAGTGTTTTTGACTATTGTAATCATACTTTGTGTTTCTTGCATGAGATGGAGTTGAGGGGGTGGGGAGGTGAGGAAGGCTTCTTTTTTACTTTAAGTGTCTGTAAATCGTCCAAGCTCTGTTCTTTCCTCTGATACCTACCCACCTGAAACTGCTGTTCCTACACTTCAGTGAAGCAATTATAGAGAAGGACTTTGGCAGATCAATGAAATCCCCTTTAGATGACGGAGCCATACAGACATTTTGATCAATTCCGGATCAATTCCACTGTTTTGCCCAAACCTTGGCCAAATAAAAGTGGGACTTCTGGTTGAGGAGCAGCATCCGCCAATATGATAACGACGTTTTTGTAAATGGCCGTCTGTAACTGCTTTCAGCCTCGTGTGCTGCAGTATATTGTCTACGCTGCTAGGCTTAGCACACGCCTGCTGGTATCCTCTGTCCTTATTTCTCTCTGCCTCTTTTTCTCTCTCTTTTGAATGGGGGAAAAGTGACAGGTGCTAGAATGCAATCTGAGCTGGCAATGCACATCAAAGCTCTCTGTAAATTCTAAAGAGGAGCTGAAAGTCATCATTAAAGAGACTCTGCATGGCTAAATCTGACAGGACTAAGTACTGGGTGTAATTGAGATGGCGGGAGATTGAGAGATAGGAAAGCTGTGATTTCTGCATAAATTCTCGGTCACGGTATGTTCATTGTCAGAAAATGTCAATATAATTTTCTGTGACTGGCATGATGCAGCACATGCAGTTCTCTTGGGGACAATCTGATTTACAGTAACTCATTTGCAACAAAAGATTTAATTCTACTTCAATCACCTGTCTGTTATCGGCACCAAATGCTGCGAGAGGTAACTATTTCAAAAATTTGACCTTGAATTACCCAGAGTCCTCTGTGGTGACACCAGTAAACTGGACACAGCATGCTCATTTTTGCCAGCGCAGCCAGTCTGTGATGTTTTTATACTAAAGGATACCAAAAGGAGCACTGCAAAAAATATCCATTTTAATGAGCCATTTAGTCTCATATCTTGTTTTTCTTCAAACAAGTGAAAATATGTCCCAGTAAAATGAGATAATCCCACGTTTCCAATGCAGTTTCACTTGTTTCAGGAACTTTTCTGCAAGCACCTATGAATATGTTGAAACAATGCAGAAAAAGGCAGAAAAGCACACTAGTACCAAGAAAATAACACTTGGGTCAAAGCAATTCTGGAAACAAGTTGATTAGCATTGGAAAGAAGTGTGATTATCTCATATCACTGGCAGACGTTTTCACTTGCATGAAGAAAAACAAGATTTTAACACTGAATATGAGACTACATGACTTGTTAGTATGCTTAATTTTCACAGTGAGGAAAGAGAAGAAAAAAACAAAAATCTAACACCGGTGAGTCCAGCTTTTTCTGAACAGAGCGCTCGCTGCTTGCAGCAGCAGCAGAAGACAATTTGTATTCCTTCTTAAGGTTCACTTTGTCACTTCCTGTGAGGGCAGAAGTGACCATAACCATTCCAAAAATCCATTTGGACAAATAGGGTGAATCTACAGAGTCTCAATTGGAGTGGGTGGGATGCTTTTCTGCACTGCAGCCCCACTTTGATGATGTGATTTAGGCTGATAAGAAAGGTACATTTCTACAGAAAAACCTCAGCCCAGTCTGGTTTTTAAAGGTGGTTTGCACCGTTTGACAACTGTTTTGTTGCGTGACACACTATATTGACACAAATCTTCACTGTAGCACCTCTACAGTATGTTTGTTTTTACTTCTCTTTTACATTTTATCTCGGCAGAGATGCAGAGCTCAGTGCACTTAACAGAGATGACTGTGAATGATTACTTCATACACTTGAAATATAAACTCCCTTCAATGGTCACGACAGAGACACATGCACACGAGCACGCTCTCACGTACCTAAACACAAACACACACACACACACACATATTTCCTCTTGTCCTGTATACACAAGGAGCACAGGCAATGTTTGTAAAGTCAAGCATACTCATCCTGTACTTTGCACCAGAGCAAGTCAGTGGCTTTTAATACATTTCTGTGCTGCTCCAGCTCTCTTCAGCTTCATGATAATATATTTCCATTGGCTGAAAACAAGCAAAACACATCTGAGGCCTTTAATAATGTAGACAAGCGAGCCACTTTGCCCCACCCGCACAATGCATCCAAAAATTAGTGTCAGATGCATGCGTCTTCTGAAATAGCTTGGTCGCCACAGCAGACTGAAAAATAAATATGTCAAATGTATTGGCGTTCTGTATGAATAATGGATATTCTAATACATCAGCGTGTTGTATTGTATTGCAAAAGAGCAATATGAAATATACATCATCTAATTAGAGGATGTTCTCGGACGTGGCGCAGCCTGTTTTTGATCAATATGTAATAAGATCTAGTATCAATTAGTGATGGTTGGGGGTGGGGATCTTATGCTTTTCACTTTAGCAACTCCAAAAGTAACTAAAATGGCTGTAAAATGACTGCAGCACTGGGAGTGAAAGAATCATGCAATAAAGATTTGAAAGAACCGCTTTGAAAGTAGAATACCGAAATCTTCACATTTACTGTATCATTATGCTGCGGCTAAGCTGTAACCGCTCCATCCATCCTATTGATCAAAGGAGTTTTGTCTGCCTGCTTTTCTGTTAATGTGCACCGTGCATGAGAAGTTTCCTCCTGGAAGGAGATAACAACTGAGAAAAAATAAGACAAAATGATTGTTGGCATTTCAACAATGACTAATTATTGGGGTTAGGAGCACTCACAGGATATGAAATACTATCCCTTAGGTCCATAATTACTGTTAAAATGCTGAACATATTTTGTTTTTCATACCATTGTAAATTATCAAGATTAGAACAAAGGGTAATGCACCCTTATAAAATAACTGCTAGCATATTACAGCACAGTCCTGCCAAATATAATTTGTTGACAATATGATGACACTTTTACTGGCTGAATTGTATATATTCTGGAAATATTAAATATGAAAATGAAAATAAATGAAAATGAAAAGAGTTTTATGTTTCAAGTAAAGTTTTATCTTTATCCCCCCACCCCCAAAATGGACTGACAGATAAACTAAGTATAGATTAATAAGAGATTAACCCGTCATATCACGCTGCAATGGAACTCAATGAACATTGCTGCTATAAGTTCTATACATTCAATCAAGATACTGTCAATACTATCCCCCACCACTCAATATAGTAGATGAATCCTGACTTATCTGCTTAACTATCAATCCACTCATAGCTACAAGTCGGCCCGGCACAAGGAAACAGGAGAGTGATGGAAGATTGGGATCTGACCTGTTCTGCCGGCAGTGGTGGCAGGCAGCCTATCTGTAACACAGGGGCAGTGTGTGTGTGTCGTGTGTATGCGCACAGGCGTATGTGTGTGTGTGTGTGGAGGTAAGTCACTGAAGCAAAGACAGAGCATGCACTTGAATGATTGAGGTTACTCGGGTGACCTCATAAACCAAAAACCGTGGCAGTCTCCCAAGGTGAACGCTGAATTATGCCGTCATTAAAGGACAGGCCCAGTTGCCAAGGTTAGTATGTAAAGTATAATCATCTTCCTCCCCCTTCTTCCAGTCACTCATTAGTCCCCCTCATGGGCCAACAGAGATTATACCTTGAACTTGCTTGGCTATTGCTATGTGCCCGCTGGGAATGGTTCCGCTATGGGCCATTTATATCCCCTCCCAATATCGCCGGCAAGCTAGGCCCACACTTCTGCAGGTGTAGTGTCTGTAGATGCCTGAGTGTCTGCGTGTGTGTGTTTCGCCGGGCCCACACTCGCCACACAGATCATCGAGTTTGTCCCATAAAAAATGAGGGATGCTTTGACTCACTGTCGCATTATGTGCCAATTTATAAAAGAACCACTGGGAGGAGGCCCACTAGCGTTGCAACAATTTGTTAGAATTAGGACCATTTGTTTTGTTTCCCTGGGCACATGGTGCTGATTCAAATCCTCCCCTTCCAAATGGTCTCAGCACCACGCTAAGTGCAATAACACTGCCAACCGTCGCGCAGCACCACATAAATAAATGTCAAATGTGACTTCACCCCTCATGTGTCAAGGACTATCTATGGAAAGAAACATAGCAATCAAAATACATATTGCAATCAAGCATGGACACTTGGGGGCACTTCATCACATTAGTATTCATACGGGGCAGCCAAGTTCAATCAAAGCCTGGAGTGTAACCAAAGGTTTTGTTTTTAGACGAAATCATGTGCAACGAAAATCAACCTGACCATTCATCACATTCATTTCTCTTTGTTTACCCCTTGACTGTCCACTCAGTGACAAGTGCCGCTGTTTTTGGAATCACAGCGGTAACAATTAAAATGAGCACTTTGATTTACATTATTAAGAAAAAGTAATGTCTTTTTTAATTTAGCGCTGGCTCTAATGAATATTCAAAAGTATTAGTATGACATTAACAGTAAGCTTGTCAAATATTCTCCCAGTAATGCGAACAGACTGTTTATATTTGCAGAAAGTGATAGATAATGTTTATCCACTTTCCCATTTACTCCAGCCAATTGCCTGCTAATGTTGGTATCGGACGTTAAGAGAGGGTATTCATTTCAGAATTGGCAGCGACACTGAGCACACTTCAAGCTACAAGTGCTTCTGGTCGGATGTACAGCTGCTAAAATGTAACACATTCTGACTGTCTCAATTGATGTACCTCCTTTGAGTTGGTCGTACACTTCATTTAGTAAGCACAATTTTTGCTGCTTTGTGTGAATGGTTTTATAACAATGGAGAACTCATGCATCAGGTAACCACTGTATTCGAGGCTTATAGCATTGATAGCTTCCGACAGCATTTCCGAATACCCTTAAGAGAATAAAGCGGCGCTTCATTCTTGTAAAGATGGCAAACAGAAAGTACGATCAAGATCAGTCTTTGAACTATTACTGAATCCTTGCTGGACAGTGTAAGGGAATAAAAGGGAATAAAGGAGAAGATGTGCTACACAATCGGAGTATATACAGTTTCATTATCATAAAGCAAATGTGTTGGCAATTGAAGCCTTGTTTATATCGCTTTGAAAGTAGCGTCTTGTGATGTGTGTTTCTTTCATATGGATTAAAGCCAATTGACATGTAAGGCAAGCCTGGCCTTTTCATGGTTCCGGCAGGTTTTCATGTGTGGGTTTTTGAACACGCTGCCTAGTAACACCCCGGCATACTGTGCAGTTTGTTTTACAGAGGAGCCAGCCTCACTCTGCAAAATATCTAATTCTCTATCAGCTTTTTTCATTTGCATGCAAAAGCTGTTGTCATCACGTATATGTCACTGAGCATGTAATATTAACCAGTCTTGTCAGCAGCACAGACCTTTCAGGACGCATCATGGCTTCCAAACAATTACACATTTATAAAGAGCAGAAGTAAAGGGCGACGTCTGGTGACATGTCTTCAAGCGCTGACTGTGAATCAATATCTTAAGCAGGAAATACATAATCCTTTATTGATAATAAAGAGAAAATCCTTTCAGCTAAATACGTCCTCCTTGCACACACTTATCAGAAAACTCCATGTCAAAGGCCAAAAACCTCTGCTAGTATATCAGAGTTGAAGTATTGACCACAAAAGGTATTAGAATTCAACATTTTCACCGTTGAGTGTTAGCTGACTGATGGCATTATTTTATTAATGATTTAGCGCTGAACTTTGCATTGTGCTGACACCAGAGATGGGGTAGCTAAGCTGTGAATTAAGCCCAAAATCCCTTCGATTCCCCCTGGCTGGCAGTCTGCTCATCACCATTACTTATTCCCCAGAAATAAAAAAGGGACTTCCAGTGTGGTAGGGGCTCTCTACATACACTCTATCCTCCAAGTCCTACCTACCTGTTATAATCCTGCATAATGGAAAAGTGGAATGTCACCTTGTGTGAGAGGCAGCTGATATCTCTCAGTGAGCAGAAAAAAAAGTCATTTAGCACAAGTGCAGATCACATTTAATTAGACGAGAGGATTTAAATTGCCATGCATCAAACACTGCGGATGACCAAAACGGAAAGAACTTGGGCCACGGGCCAGATTCCATGAGCTCTTCCACAACCCATCAAAATCCCTTGAGCTACGGGGGTCAATAAGTCAGAACACAGCCGCCTTAATTAATGATGACCATAGCTGCGAGGTGACCAGAATCTCAATGTCTTCCACCTGGATTCCAGTGAAAAATGGAGGAAATTTACAAATCAGCAACATCAGTTCCTAAATTGTCACTGTTGTTTTAATCCATTATGAGATATAATTTAAAGTATCTGCCTGGAAATGCTCCATTAAGAATCCCCCTGCGTGGGTAAAATCATCAGGGGATTATCCTGTAGTTACTCATTACCTGTGCATGATAGATAACTCTATAAGGGGTCTCATGTAAAATGAGTTTGATGGTTCTAGTTCACTAATGAGTCCATTTTAATTTTCCAGTCAAGGTATGGTGGGGTAATTTTTTGATACGTGTTAACCTGTCATGGTGGGCGAATATTTTCAACATTTAGCTGCCACCTATTGTTGAGGAGTGATTTCACTTTCATTATGCTTTGCAGAGACATCAATAATAGCCACGCAGCTGTCAGAGTCCATTAAGGCACATCTACATAAGGACGGGAGCAAATATTCATAGGCATATCAGTTTTCATGGAGGAGCTGGGTGAGATGGATTGGAATGACACAAAGATGAACTCCCTTTTGAATCCATTGTGAGACGGGAGCTGCCACATTGGCTCAAGGTAAAATATCACCCACACATGTATACACATCCTGTATGCACACATACATGTATGCACATGCACACACACACTCCCAGACACTTATTTATATATCTCTCTGTCATGCGGTAGCTTTGCTTTTGCAGAGGTGTTATTGTCTGACAGCTTATCTTATCTTTCAAATGTGCCATTGCAGGGAAACTGTAGTGGCTGGGCATGTGGAGTCGCTGATTCTCTGGATATTTGGTCGTGGTTTCAACCTGCTTATTTTGACAGTGCTCAAATATAAGCACATGTGAGCATAAATATTTTGCTGGTGCACCATACCAAGTTCCAGTGGCATACTGGTGAGCTAATATAGGCAAAATGGTACAAAATAATGCTGCGGCTCTTATTGTGAGGACTCAGCATGATGCACAGATTACAGATTACATCAATAACAGAGGCCTTGTAAATGCTGCAGTAAAAGGGAAAGGCATTCAATATTATTTCAAATACACCAAAACCATAAGCCAATAATAAAGAGATCCCTAATACAAGTGCACTGCAAGCAGACGACAATGCTTTTTCATTAGGAGCATAATGTTTTGCACAATTAAAAGGAACTTGCCTCACTGTTCTTGATTCACATCTGCAACATAGAGTCCTCACGTGGAAACTGAGTTAGCATGCACTGGCATTATTGCCTTGATAGCTCCATAGCCCCCAGCAGTCTCCGCATAACGAGAACAATGTGCTTGATGGTCTCATGATTACTGCATATTGCTTTGCATACACATGGCCTCAATTGCACCATAAGCCTATGTGTAATATAGGCCTCCATGCATTGTAACTACATTAATATTCAAAGCCCTATTGGCTTTATTGTCTGAGCTCAGCAAAAAAAAAAAAGAAAAAGGAAAAAGAAAAAAAAAAGAAAATTAATGCTCTGCTCTGATGTTACACTGGACCAAATCCCAAATGGGGCGGTATCGTTACAATGACCGAATATCCCAGCCCACATCCAGGTGTCCCTCGAAGCACCGGTATTGACCATCACAACAGTGCCGGAGCGAGAGCAAGCTTCCCTGTGGGGCCCAGATGAGTAAGGAGCTGTCGAGCTGGGCTCCCCTAAGCGTTAATAGACCCCCTGCCTACAACCATCTCCAGGTCTGCATCTAGCCTCCAGCTGAGGTCTCCGAACCTCGAGCTGTAGAACCCCGTTACTATATTCGCCTCCATCTCACTCCATCTCACGAAAGCAGAAATGGGCAAAGTTAGCTCACAGCAGACAGAGTGGATGGTCAAATCCCAGCAGCTGCAACACAGAAACTTTACTGTTATTGGAGCAGCAGTCGCCATGTTTATGTTCATATGACAAATTGAAAATGCATCCCAAATATGTGCTGTATGTGCAGTATATGCAGAGCAGGCATATCATCTACGGCTCTGGCTCATAAATACTTTTACGTCCAATGTTAGGCCTCACAGTTGCTCAACTACTGACACAACACAGGTAGATTTACACACACACACTTGCACTCAAACGCAAACACACAATGTTTGATATTGTGTGACAGTCACTTGATACAAACTCACTAAGTTGGAAAACAACTTTGCAACTTGAAATGGAGGTACAGATCATTTTTGCCTTGAGAATTGGACACGACTTGCTTTGAGTGCTCAACTTGTGTCGAAGCTACTGGGTGGAAAGTTTGCAGTTCAAGCCAGCCCAAGGCAATTGCTGAATGCAAAGTGCTTGTCAGTGGCCACAGATCATTGGTTACACAGGCACAAACTTCTCTTCAGCTTAAAACTTTTAACTTCATCCAATTCAAAATCTATTAAAGAGTTGTTTCCCTAGAAAATAAGACAGCCAGACAAGGCCAGTCTTTTATAGACAGTGCACCAAACATTTGTTAAATTATGTGTTATCATTTAGTTTGGTATTCTGTTATTTCAATAGGGTTTCTGTACACTGAGTCCTGTTTACGAGGCAAGATAGAAACTAATTCGTTTGGAAATCACACGGTTTAGAAGTACAACACATAGCCATGGTTACAGCACTTACAATAGCATTCAGATAAGAGATTTGTGTTTGGATATTTTATGCAACGCTTGACTAGAAGGGTAGAATTTGTCAATTAGTAAAGTGTTGAATCATTGTGACTTATTTCTTATTCATACTCAAACTGAATTGCACTGTGAAAGAAAAAAATAATTATTTTTAACTCCTCACCAAAATGATCAGTAGCAAACAGTTACATTGGATTGTTTTGGGTGTGTGCGTGTGTGTGTTTGTGTGTGGTTCATGCTTTCCAGTGATTCATGTTGCACATGTTGCACACTCCGAAAGACCTACGCATTTTGCCTGTTTAATTGTGGTAGGAAAATATCTGCATGCAGTTATTTACTGTGGTCATGAAAATTCAGCTGGATGTTTTTGCAGTTGCTCTATAGCAAAATGAAATGTTTTATTTAGATTTTTTAACATAAAGCATTCAGACTATGTAAATCATTTAGAGACCCTCTTTCCAAAGAGGGATCTATCAATGAAATACCACAAATTTGTGTATTTATCACTTCCCTGTATGTTTTTAGTGCTGCTTTCTTGGCCACATATGTCTTAGAAACAAAATTCTTAATCTCAGTGAGATTTACCAGGTAAAAATGGTTAAATTATAAAGTATCCAGTTTACATCATCATAGAGGCGATGACCATATTTATGTTAAATTCATTAATTGGTGAATGAACTCATGTTAACCTGGTTCCAATGTTTCCACTTAAGGTAGGCCTCAAAAAATCCTCGTCTTTGTGACATGAGTCCATAGAGATATTGACAATTTTAGGCTGACGTCATTTCCTCATTTAGCCAATTTTTTTTATTCATTCATATTCATTTTGAGATTACACCTCATTTTTGTCAGTGTGAAGGATATGCTTTTCATTTTTTACTTCACTGGAAACTTACGCTAATGCAGTACTAACACTGACTCAAAGTGGCACAGCTATCTTTTGTATCCTGATACAATCTAATTCACATGGCCGACAACATGGGCATCAGGACACCACATACAGGCCAATGGGCCAGTGGAAGGCACATTTTTGACAGTCGAGTGGACATGTCACTGAGTGTATCTCTGTTTTCCACTAAATATTCTTTAGCTAAGTATATACAAGCAGTGTGGCATTCATTATGGTTGCAGCTGTAAAGAGAAGTGCTGTGAGAGATCAATAGTACATCTATCCAGTGCAGCATGAGGAAGTTATTCTGAAAGCAGTGAGATGGGTGAAATAAATTGGGCCATACCACTTTGTTTCAGCCATAAATACTCTGTGCTGTAGAGTTTACAGTGATCAAAGTGTAGAACTACTCTTTACAAATGGAACATTTACTAGGAGAAACGACTAATTATAGTTGGAACATTTACCAGTAGAATGACTAATTATAGTTGAATGTGCTAGGGTTTAGACTTCTGTATATATTAATAAATAACATTGATGTATAGCAGCCTAAATAGTGGTCTATTTTAGCCTACGTTAACCTATTTTTGTTGAGCCCTGTCATAGTCAAAGCCATACTGTCTTTCTCTTGGCGTTGTACATCCTGGAGCAACTGATCATCGTTGTTTTTGTCTCCTCCTTCCTTTGGCAAGGTTATCATTCACAAACTACTTCAGATTGCTTAAGTCTGAAATTTGTGGGTAAGCAGGCACATCTGGTGTGGCATTTTTGGATGGCAACAATATCTCAAGGCAGCCTCAAATGGGTTTGGCTCAGTTCAGATGTGCAGCAGAGACTCAGAGGGTCTGTAGATTGCTAAATTAATAGCAAAACAGAATTCTGGTAGGTGCTTGACCCAGCTCTTGCATGGCTATCATGATCGTGAGGATCGCATTCAGTCTTTAAACTCAATTATGCATGACATTCTGTTTGACATTCTGAGTTTCTTTGAAAAAACAAGATGCCAAGTGTGAAGCTTGGTCTGATAGCTCATAATCTGCAACTCTGGACTTTACCGCTCCGTAGGAAGGGACCAATCTGATCCACCCATGCATCTTCCAACAATGTTGCACTACACAGCAACTAAAGTTAGTTGGTGTCTCTCTGGCTTGCACATCCTGGACCCTGTGCATAGTTCTTTAAGTCCCAATTTTGGCAAATACACAAGACCTTGCAGTTGTTTGTAAGGCTTGAATTGTATGTCACTCCGTTAGATGGTTTTGTTAGCAAGTTTCATATCTCCGTATACCTTGTCCTCAACGATGGTAAAGTGGATAATTTCATTGACTTCAACTTCTTCTTTGCTCAGAATGATATGATAAAGTTCCTGGATCTAAAAGTCTTCCTGCTTCCATCATGTAGAGGTAGGTCTTTGTTTTGCGGCCGTCTTGGCAGGCAGCACAGTGGCTTTATGGTTGGTATGGAGACAAGAGCCGAATGGATGTCCTTTTGCACTTCCACATGGTGATACTTTAAAAGCCATTTAAGGGTGGCAGTAGATGGGGTTTTGAGATACTAACTGCATGTATTCATAATCTCCGGCAATTTCTCTTGGCTTTGTTCCTGTATTTCAGCATAGGCATACGCAATGGAAGAAATAATATAAATAATGAAATAAATAGAAATAATGTATTTGTGCTGTATTGTTTGTTTTATGGCCCTCCAGCAGTTTCAACCCATGCTTTCAGTGATTGTTGTGATTGTTTTAGTTCCTCCAGAGATTAATACCTGCATGTTGAGTAGGCAAGGGACACTAAGAATTGATCAAAAGATCAGTTTGCACACAGCTGAATATTCGGAAGTGAGTAATCTGTTCTGTCTTAATCTTTAGCCTCCATGGGGTGTTCACTCTTGGGAAGGACCCTCCACACTCTGAAAGCAGGTCACAAGATGTTCTGAAAAAATTCTGAATAAAATATATTCTTTTGCTTTACATATGCATACTATTTAGTTGACATTTAGTCTATTCAGAGCTACTGTGTGATCTTATTTAGGCACCAAATGGGGTGCCGATTTTTATGTACTAGCTGACTTGGTTTTTCTGTGGTGCCAGTGATATCTGAGCCTGATAATGTATAGACAGTTAAATGGAACAAAGGATAAATCATAAAATGACAAGAGCACAAATCATATTCACACATAACCATGTTCAAAATTATAGGCCAATCACAGCAGTAAATTAAGCGCTACATAAATTCTCGATGCTTAAGTGAAAATATGTATCTAAAAAATCCACAATCCATTAAACCTTGTAGAGTATAAAGGAAAATAAACAGAACATAAGCTATGGTGGGCAGCAAAACAAAATCACAAAACTGGAAAATAAATGAATCCCCTGATGCTTAATGCAGTTTGTTTGGTTCATTTCTGTTCGGGATATTTATATTACTCTTTAGCCGTTAACGTCCATTCAGTTCACAATATTTACAGAACCTCCACTGTTCAAGTTAGTCCAGAACGTACACATCTACCCTTTTTTCTCCTTACAAACACAGTTCCAACATCTTGTTAATAACCAAAAATACAAAGAGGAGGGAAAGAAACAACAACATCTGATTCATAGTCTAGTCCATCACTGAAGCAACATTGCTCTATCCGTTCACTGAATCAAGTCAGAGAGCGGCCTGAATCCCACAACATAGGAACAATCAGTTGGAGTAAATCATCTGAAAAGTTTACTTATGTCTGATTCACTAAGCCACCCAAAGACACTGATGTAGGCTTTAATTTACTTTGCTAAAGAAACTGTGAGCAGGATGAACTGCCCTCTCCTCACAATCTCTGCCACGAACTGGGACTTTGGGCTGGCAGACTTCGGGATGCCAGACTGCTGAGGAGGGAATGGAAATTATGGCATCGTGGGTGTGAGATTGTGGCCCTTAGACCATCACAATGTAAAACCCACAGCCGAACGCAACAAGTTCACGCCATTGAGAGGTACGCTGCAGCTGTTGAAAGGTATCCTGGGAAATACAGGAAACCAATAACTGATGTTGGAGGAGGAAAGGCAGTTTGAGGGGAAGCAGACCACCGAAGCTGTAAATTATGATATCTTATCATAAAATAACACCTGGAATGCATATCACAGGCATCACAGCCTGATGACATGAAAATGTAAGAGTATGGCATTTGTCTTTGTCTGTGCACTGAAAAGAGTGTTTCTTGTGTGGAAACCAGAGCCAAAGCCTAACTAAGCTATTAGGCATCTGCAGAGGCATTTGTGGATGCACGGCCACCACTGTAGATTGCACTGTAGTTGTATTTATTATTCACTCTATATTTGATTCCCCATTAGCTGATGCCACAGCTGCTGCTAGTCCTCCTGGGGTCCATAAAAAGGACTTGACGACAGGATTTGTATCATATGACAGACAGACTCGATAACAGTAGTAACATTATTTCACATATATGTTACAGCATAGTAACATGAAAAAAACTGACAAGAGTCTCACAAAAATGGTCTACAATTCACAAATGTTAACCATGGAGTAGCTGGAAGCAGGGGTCCAGACACACATTGGGCAATTTCAGTAATTATGGACACATCATTATTTCTATTTAGACTGTGCAGTTTGTGGTTATGTAAAGTTTTTTTTCTGTGAGAATGACATCTTTTCTCAGGCATCAGCAAGAAACGTATTACTTAGCCAAAGTATGTAGTAAAATGTCTGGTTGTTATTGACAGACACCTTAAACACAAGGTCAACACCCAGGGTGACAAACACATGTGTACACTCACATGCACGCATACCCACACATCCACGTACATACACAAAATGTTTTTCTCTCTTTGTCTTTAATGACTGTGTCTTACAATTTTTACTTTTTTTCTTTTTGGCTTTGAACTGCTGCTGGATTGGCACATTAATTTCCATCTGTGGGATCAATAAAGCATATCTCACATAACTCATCATTACTCAGCCTCAAAATTCTGACTTGGCCTGTCTTACATTTGAATTCCCCATTTTGTGCTTTGAAGCCTTGTGCCTTACATATAGATTTACAATGTTCATGTTAACATTGCCTTGAATACTTCGATGCAGAGGGTTACTATACTAAACATAAATACAATCAAGTACACAATTTCTAAATAACACTGGCTGAAAGCTGTAGCCCATAATATTGTTTTCTCTAAGAGAACTTAAAGCCTGACATTGCACTGTTCAGATACCATGACAAGTTAAGCCAAGTTGAAAAGGCAACCTTCATGCAACATTAAATACAGGGAAGCCACCTGTGGTGACTGATGCAACAAGTTGTTGTTTCACACTAAAGTTCTGTCCATTACTCAATTCTTGCCCTTAAAACTTAGCCATTTTTTCCCATGCCTAACCTTCAGTAAAGCTGTTTTATTTGTCTAATTCATAACCTAACAACATCTAAAGCCAAGCCTGACCTTTTCTCTCAATCAGATTCAATCATTGACTCAAAGAGGATGCGCTGGAGCTCGAACTGGGAGATGAGCAGCTGTGGGAGCATCAAAATTTTGGAAATCTGGCAACTAGCAGACCCAGTCAAAATCCACTGTCATGAGAACACGTTGAAATGCCCAATCACTATTTTCCTTTTTGAAGCAATCTTACAAAGAGGGCGTGTGGAAAATTAGCATAATACAAAATGATGAAAGAACAAAAATGAATCCAAGGCCTTGCACCTACAAGAGAGACGTCCCAGTCCTCCGACTGCCTTGTTGGAATCTGCTAGCTTTGTACATATGGGACAATCTCTCATGTTATTATTTCAGACATGCATTATGCTAAATTGCAGAGTTGTGTACAGCAGCACCTGATTTGGAGTGAGGCTATAAATTATATTTATTTGTGTAAATACGTCTCTCAAACAGTGCGCTAACACCATGCCACCTTAAGGCACAATCACAGATTTCATCATTAGCATGTTACTCCAAGAGTGCACATAATCATATTTTATCGATCACATTCCGGCTTTAATCAACCAGAAAATTAGTCGGTCATCTTACTTTGATCAGACTGGATTTGTGAGAACAAATTTCCACCTTTTTAAATTCTAAATGTTTTATAATGATATACTTCTGGATAGCAACACTGCATTTCTCTCACTCACTCATTCACTCAGAGAAATACATTCATATACGCCCATACACAGATATTTCCAAAATGTACGATTGCTCTGACAGCCAATTTTCAACAAAATGATTACTCACTCAGCAATCAACAAGAAAAGCTCTGCTGAATGGGGCCAAATGATACCCTTCTCTTTAGGAGCCTTTGTGATTGAGGGTTATGTCACCTCAATGTTATATACACAGAGACAGTCATTTAACAGCCCAGGGGAGGAAAAAAGGCAAAAAGAACAAACACACATATTACAAGCATTTCTATGAGAGGAAGAAAAAATAGTTGAGGGAACTTTCTAAGGCTTCAGAAAGATCAAAAAAGACATCTTAAAAGATTGTTCCAAAGATTTTTTTTTTTTTTTTTCCCAGGCGTTAGTCAGGTGGTTCTTTGGTGGAGTGGTCAAATGAGGACCAGGAGATGGTTCTTTAACACCATTAACAACAACCTTAGACACCTAATGGAAAACTCTGAGGGAAATTCTTAGGGTCAATAATGGTGTATTTTATTCTGCGCTCAAATCTGCTTTTATCAGTTTTAATCAACCATAACACTGTTATATATAAAATGGAGATTGGTTTGCACAGAAAAATTAAAGATGTCAGTGCTGGCTCACCGTGTCACTTATGACTCACAACTGGTTGTTACACTAAAGAGTAATATATATAAACATATTTTGCAATATTTAATGTGGAAAATAACTTGTGACTGATTCAGTTAATGGATAGTTTTCTACATTATACACTCTGGTATTATTTAACTCAAAGTAATTTCATAACGGATCTTCGCTTCAGTTTAAACTATTCTTATGGAATGGAAACCACAAAAGACATACCCACTGTCACCATGACAAGTTGATATTCATTTTGGGTCTTATTATCAGTGATGTGGTAACATATCATTTTTTTGGCCACAAATTTCATGGTAAGTAGGTAATAATTAGCAACAAATGTATTTGAAATTATTCTCAAATTAATATTTACCTAAAAATTGAAAAATTCACTATGTCACCAAAGTCATTAGATGAATATTGCAAATGCATTAGGTCAGCAATACACAGTGTAACTTACATGCAATTTGTTGCATGCTGTAAATTAAATTTTTACTGTTCTTTATCACCAAATCCATCTGGAACATTCCAAATGATGATGCAATCCCAGTTCCGGATTTTCATTGGCTGGAACTCCAAAAGAACTCAATTTGCCTGCAATCAAAGTGCATGAAAAAGTTTCACATGTAACCTCCACCTTAGATCATAAATATGAAAGCAGAGTTGCCACTACTCATGGAATTTGCAGGTTCCTGTGAAATCTCAAGACTGCATTGACATGTGCAACTGGAATGCATCTTCAGTTATATGCAGCGTAATTGTATTGGAGCTCAAAAGGAAAACCCTCGAATAAAAATCATAAAACCGGTTTGCAACATCACTTGGAATGTGAGTTTGGTGGCACAGTAAGTGTAAAAGTTTCAGTTTTCAATCAATTTTCAGGTAAATGTTGATTTAATTTGTGGGTGATTTCAAAGAAATTTCAAATATGTTACTTGTTAATTATCGCCTACACGCCAATGAAATTCACAGCCCACTAAAATTAAGTGTTGCCATTTAATGTTTGCCCCCTCTTCAAACAAATTCTGACATTTTGACATTGTGACTAAAATCTCCTTTGAATGGTTTTGTAATCCCCAGAGCCCCAGACTTATGTTATGTATGTTTCTGAAATGATCAGCTCACATAAACCTCGTTGCGAGTGTCTAATGGCGAATACCATCAGAGCTCTGCTTCAATGAGATGGACAAGCACAAAAAACACAAGTGACAATGGGAAATGTAAAGGCTAAAAAGTTTCCATGGCAACAAAGAGAAGGCTTTGATACCCATGGACCTGGAATGATGAAGATGGTGAAAGACTGCATGGATTTGTGTCTCAGCCTTGCGCTGTGTGAATAGGGCTGCCATTAGAATACTTGTCCAGACGCTCATGATGAAACCTTCAAACATCTTGAATTTAAACTTAGCCATCACTTTCTTTTTCTCACCATCTTTTCAGGCACATTATGTGTGTGTTTATACAGAAGAATGAAATGACACTGAGGTATCAGCAGCTTTCAGACTGAATCTTTATTGTATAAGATACAGCCAATAGCATGGCTTACCTTCAACACTGGGTTTGCATCTGCAGTGTCTTAAATTCATTATTGTATTCATTGAGCCTTGCCAATATTGCACATAATAATGAATAATTCTAATGCTTAGATAAGAGCTGACTTTAGTGTATGGCAATACATTTTTTCACACTACTATACCTTAAACTACACACCTGATAGTATGCTCCCCCATTTCCCATTCTAATGAAACAAATGCAGGCAACAGAAAATAATAATTTGTTTCTGTGCAATTATTGAACTCTTTTGAACTTCTGTCTAATCCCACTCATGTTTTATGGAGCCATGTCAATTGCTGATTTGTTTCTGTCTCAGAAAAGGACATGGCATGCAATGGTGGGATCTAGGAGTGTCTGCCTCATTTTATAGCCAGCCTGTCAGACTACATTATTACAAGCCTTATTGGTTCCCTGATTTTCATTTAATCTGCCTCCGAGATGCATTATTGCTCACCCTTTATGATCTCATATTGTTTTATTGAACATGCATTGTGCTTCTCTGGCAGTACTCGCTTTTACAGCAGTGCAATAAATTCCACTCTTTTAACATGAAATCTTGAATTACTTTAAAAAGTTGCTGCTGAGCAGCATGGGGGGCACAGACTAAATTTGGAGCATGGAGGTGGGGGACAAGGGGGGATGGGGGCTTAATGTAGGGTTCACAGAATGTGAGAGACAACTCTAGTGGAGTGGGATTTATTTAACTGATGTCTGCTGCACGACGAAGCGGTTGAGGCTCAAAATAGGATTCAGGTGATTTCCTCAAACTGTCACCATGGCAGCTCAATAATGTCGTGGATAAAAGTTTTAGTGCAGAGTGGTTGTCTTCATCTGCCTTGAAGCATCCAAGTACATACATCCAGTGCATACGGCAGCCAGCAAGTGTAAAGGTGGCCACAATGTGCTTAAGAAACTAAATCACTGATGCTGGCTGATGACATTTCAGCAGCACACTCCTAATTCTGATGAGTTCAGGTTTCTAAAAGATGGAACAAAAAAGCAGTAATACTTTAGAGAATATTCTTAGCAATGATGATGGGTTCATGTTGCCTGCACCTCGTACCTATTGCATAATTAAAGTGCCCATAATTACAGAGCAAAATTATGGCCTTTATACAATGGATGCCAAATTAAGTGTACAGACTCAAGTGTTTCTTCAAGGGAAAAAAAAATGTAAAAAGACCACTAAATAGGTCCATGGTTACCACAACAGTAGACATAGTAACTACTGTAACATAGCAAAGTATGGTTTTTGGTAATTACCAGCACAGCTGAAATGCAATCAGAATGGCTGGTTGAAGATACTTGTTTGTTTGATATTTTAACTCCACAGTTTGGGTTGCCATGCACCAGGAAAGTCTGAAAACAGGCATTAATTATCGAGCAGATAATTCACTTCAAAACCTGTATGTTCTCAGTGTTTTGTATCTATTTTGATATCAATACATTCAGAATTAATTTACAATAGAAACCTGACATCAGTGGGTCAAATACTGTTGGAGCTAGCCTCAAATTCTCATTTTGTTGAATTCCCAGTTGTCTTCCTGTCTGACATCTAATTGCTTTTGTTTCCAGGTATTTATTCATTTGTAAGATGTCAGTACCAGAGCACAGAGGTCTGTTTGCGACATGCTGAGATGTGGTGCTTCTCGGGGTGGAAATCGGACGCTTTCATTCACTTCCAGAGGAGGATAGAAAGTGTCATTTGTGTGACCTTGGAGAGGTTTAAAATGAATGCATTTTTTTGTTTGTTTTATTGTCTATTATATCATAATCTCACTTTTCTTAAAAATATCTGCAGAATGTCTTGATTTGTTTTCCTTGATGGATGAATGCAGACTTCAGTTTTAGACTTCAGTATTACACTTGTCCTTTCGCTCTCATTATGTTATTGTTCTTGTCTGTTATGTTTTGTAGTGTCTTGTAAGCCCAATTTGGGTGAGACACCTTTTGGTGCGTGACAAAAATAAATTACTACCACTACTACTACTGCAAGTCACTGACTGAAAATGGATTCTCATGAAAAAGTATTCATTTACTGTAAGTAGAACTACTAACCAGCAACTGCATGTTCACTCAAGCCCAAACAATATATTGGTATTGGTGAATATATTGTTTAGCATGTGATGAAACCTTTTTTCCTTTTATTTTACAGAATATAATACAGAAAAAACATTCTCTGGGTAATATAGAAATGAATATTTGATCCTTGCTTTTAGTCTAAGTTTAATTAATGTATTTAAATATATCTATCAGTCTATATAGATATATAGACATAAATATACAGAGATACAAATACATATTGTTGTATATATTGTTGTTTTATAATTATTAAATTCACAGTGAAATTTATTTGATGTCAGTGCACTGCTGTCATTTTGGACAACAAAGTTTATTGTGAAACAGCAAAATATCCTGTCTTCAGTACAAATCATGTACAAAAAGTGTTTGATAAGCATACTGAGGGGGTCATTGCAAAAAATGTGCTTTTATGTGTATAATGGTCGACATAATGATATCAGAATTTTTTGTACTCTCTAATATTGGCATTGGCATCGACCCCAAAAATCCAGTATAGGCCAGGCTTTAATGTTAACTCCATACACCATTTTTTAATAAGAAGACTATTTAATCATGAACTAATTAATTTCTCCACCTTTGCACTGGGCCTAACAACACCCATGGCAATTTGCACCACAGTCCCTGTCTTACAGCGTGGCTTTGATATTTTTACTGTCTGTATTAGACCAACTAAACACAGTGTTAACAACTTCTACAAAACTACCGAGCTTGTCGAGTAATAACCGAGCTTGTTCCCATAGCTGCAATAAGACATGTCTATATCGAGTGCCTCCTTTATATCTTTTTTCTTTTTTTTTTACTTTCTTTCTTTCTGTCAGTCTTTCTTCCATTCCCTCTTTCTTTCCCTCTTTCTTTCATTCTTTGCGACCATGGGAGTCTCCAGGTCTCAAACCATCTTCCCTCACCACAGCTGGTAACAACCAGAACCCCAACTGGCACTTTAAGGACCAATTCCCATCTTGCCCGGCTAACAGTAAAACTCCTGAGAGACTTTGGCGGTCAAAAGAGTCATAAATTCCAGCTCTATCAGTAGGCTCTCCATTGAAGTTTTACACAAAGACTCAGAAAAGAGTGTAACATTGGGAATTACATGATAAAATATCTCTTCAATCAATTTCACATGTTCATTTTTCTCTTGTAAATGAGATGTTTTTCAAATTAAGTTTGCAACATTATGTCATGTTTGATATGATGACATAAAGCATGACTGTTTTAAAGAAACTAATCTCAGCCATGCAAGTGTGTTCAAGATTTATCAGGGCAAACTGGTTTAAACTTGATTATCAGAGTCAGAATCCGGATGTTCCTCTGCCTTTTTGGAGTCTTAATAGATGCTTTCATTCAGGTTGGCCTTGTCACTGATCATATAACTTGCTCTCCACAAAATTCAGCACTGCTGAGGATTATACACACTCCTCAAACAAATTGTAGATGTTCTCAGAAGTGTGTATTGATTCTCCAACCCAGCCACACATTAATTAATCCTGTAACACATTTATTGCAAATGTAAATTTTTGCTTTTACTGTGTCACCAAACTCATTCTAGATGAATATTTCAAATCCACTGGATCATAAAAACTGAAACCAGGGTTGCCACTGGCCATGGGATTTCTGGAATAAAATGAAATCGGAAGACTGCCTTTACATGTTCAACTTCAGTTCTCCATGAAAACCATCAAATAAAACTCATAAATTTGGTTTGCAACATCATTTGGAATGCCTTATCTGATGGATTTGGAATATTCATCTATAATGAGTTTGGTGACACAGTAAAAATTGAATTTTTTGGTTTCCAATAAATTTCAAGATAAGTGTTGCTGTGTTGGTTGCTATTTATCAACTACTTACAAATTCACACCCCACTAAAATGAAGTGTATTAAGGAAATTAATCCTTATGAATTTCATATAGCTACTCACATACCTCACATATAATGTATGATATGATATAATTTAAAATTAAAATGATGTGATGGAACTATAAGGGATAAAAATCCCATATAACTGAAGCTGTGTGTTTTGTGTGTATTTTCTTTAATACAAAGTTCTCCTAGAATCAAAAGATGGCTTTTTGGCAATATGGATTTTCAAACCCATATCCACCTTTCTTTATTTTCTGTCTGTCTGTCTGTCTCTCTCTCTCTCTCTCATTCTCTCTTTCCTCCCCACCTGTAACCACTAGCTCTTTGCTTTCTCCTTGCCTGTAGCTCCTCCATATCCATAAATATTATTTTGTTGCATGTGGCGAGAAGCCTTCCTCTTTCCTGACATTTTACTTGGCTGGATCTCAATGATAAGTGGCAGCTGTCAAAACTAAGGATATATACTTAAGAACTTACAAAACAGCAAGTTTCTTGTTCATGCTGTCATTGACTTCAATAAAACATGAACACCTGACAGGGTGTTATATAGCTTCTGAACAATAGTGACGCAAACGTCGGCAGCACCAGAAAACTCACAATTCCTGTAAAGAATTCACTTGCATATGTTAAATGCATATGTTAGACAACACGAGCCCTGACAGGAAACCTTTTTTGCAAAGTAGAACACATACATAGGAATAACAAAAGCAGGAAAACTACAAGAAAGATCACTAACAAGCTCCCTCGTTTCCCCAAGACCTGGCATAGCAACCAATACAGCATGGCTAGCTGTGCTTTATGGGAATTATCAGCCCAGTTGGAGCGCATCTTTGACCAATCAAATTGCTTGCCTGAAACTACACACTGTATAACAGAGTATTAACCACATATTGTGAGTCAGCAAAATTTGGGTTGCACTCAGATCTCCTTCATTATATCAATAGTGAAAGGTATTGCTTTATTTGACTGAATGTGCAGGGAGATAAGTAAAGATGCTCCGGTGCATTGCATACAGGCACGAGGGATATCGACCAGATTTTTGAGAGTTATGCTAGGATTCATATAATCTTAGTCATCCTGCAGTAAATACATGCCACAATCCACATACAACCAGGGTGTGCATCTGAAACTAAATTACTGCTAGAAGCATACACTATTATGGTGCCTACCAAAGAATCCTCAATCGACCTTGAAATACAGTCTAAATGCAAATCTGAGTAACATACATTTGTTTCCATTTCAGGGTAGCCAGAACACTATATTTTTCTCAGCATAAGATCATCCATATGTATATCTTAATCACTTGCGCTAAATTGTGAGACAGACACTGAGGTGGTGCCATTTACATCTGTTTTGTGGAGCCTTCTTGTTGATATTTACAAGACATCTGCGAGACATATTCATGGCAACTATTTCTGATGCTCAGGAGTTCTGTCGCACCAGCACTGCATGTAGGGAAATCCTCCGCCATGAGAAGAATCATAGAAACATATAAATCAAAAGGGGCTTTCTCAACTGATAAAGAGGAAGACAAATAGGCGCCATGCGATGGTGCCTCTGGAACCTGTGGGCTCGAGGCATTCAAAACCAGCCCACTCTCTTCAATAAGCCATGAGTAGATGAATGGACTGTTGTCCCATTCCAGCCTGATTGGTGCTGACAAACTATAGATCACCGGTGAGGGAGCTGCACCCTATTTCACTGAGACCTGTCTCACTCTGTTTCTCAGTGAAAGAAATCGCTCTCCTCAAGTCAAAACGGCAGCCTTCTTTTGTAAGACTTTCTTTCTTTTCTTTTCGTTTTTTTTTTTTTTTACCTTGAGGCCAGTTTAGTTCAAGTAGAAACCACTCACTGTGTGTATTAACCCTGTTATTAGGGTTGGAAAGTGACAAGGCTCTTTTCTTATTGCTAATTTGTAAGCATGCAATTATAGTACATGTTTCTTTGAAACCTACACTTTCTTCAGTTAACTCCTGTTAATTCCTCAGGCAGAGGGAAATTAGATATTAGGTCAAGTCATGTTTATTTGCATAGCCCATAATCACTTTTCCAGCTTCATAGTGCCCACATTATGAAAATAAAATGACAAGTTTTATTATATGAGGCCTACAGGGTTACTCTTTTGTTGAATTCTTGCATAAGTTTTCCACTGGCATTCTGAGTTTGTGTTACTTTGAAGCAACACCCATTTTGCTATTAACATGTGTTAATTGGGGAGCGGACTAGTACACTAGTGAGAGTTTCATCATCACTGAGCTGGGCTGGTTTTTGTCTGACATGTTACTCTATGTCCGTATGGCCGCGTGGGCGATGAAAGCCCTCAGATGAAAAATCACCACATGCAGAGCTCGCAGCCAAATTATGCTGATTTTAGATTTTAAAAAAATCCAACATGATCATCCAGTTGAGAATGTCTACTGAACATTCAAATGTATGACAAATGATGTGATGAGCCCACGCCCACAGTGACTTTTACTTTGAAAAACAGCTCATTAGAGACAGAGAAAAGACAAGACTATGTGTGTGTGCATGTACGTGTGTTTTCCCTCACCATAGTGAAGAACAGTTGGTTTGGTAGTTATCGGAGCAGTTATACTTGTGAATGATGAAAATAGCCTGTGAACTACAGGCAATGCTAACTTATCAATTGAAAAAATTGCATGATTTTTACCCTGTTAATATATCGTTCAAACTCATTTTTAATACATCTTTCACTGCCCAGGGCAAAACTCTGCTTCTTTGATCCTCTGCAAGCCTGTGCATAAAGGATCATAAGGAATTGTGCCATTAGGATTAGGGGAACAGCTTCTTTTATCAATTACATCAAAGTTTCAGCTGGTGCCCATTAAATACATGCACACACAGACACACAGACACACAAACATACACACCAAAATACACACATGCACAATTTAATTCTCTGGACATCCAAAAGATTGTTGGTAAAATAAGGAGTACATTTCTGTACTCGACTTGACTCAATGCCTGCATAGTAATCAGCTTGTAAATTTGGGTTGCATCACAAGTCAATCCTCAAAGCATCATGCTTGTTAGACCCATAGGCTTGAGGCTAGGGGCTTGCAAAAAAGCCAGGGGCATTTAAAAACAGTCTTCGATTCAAAGAGGGGATGAAAGCTTACTTTTAACCCATACTATGCTGCAAGTGTTGCAAGTGCACTACTGGCACTCTGCTGTGCTCAGTGCCAACATACTGAAAAGGACCACAACTGTAGATGACACTAATGATACTGAGGAGTAGTTTGATGTTACCAAACAATGCCTGGTCTCTTTTAGCAACTGAAAATGCACTACTGTGTACTGCTTTCGGCATGCTGCCACAAGAAAAACAGGGCTGTTTTCTGATTAGGACACACATGAAAAAGCCCTAGTTTTAATTATTGTTAAGAAGCTGTTTGAATTAACACTCAATTGTCAGATGTGGAAAGCGCAACCTCTACAATGCCCTTGTGAGATGGTAAATTTTATGATGGAGCCCTCTGTGTTGGGTACTCATTGAATGAAGTCCCTCATGCCTTGTTATATGGCAGCTAAGAAGAGATGGATCACCCGCTCAGAGCAGATGTGGCCAACACACACAGGGTCCCCTGAAAACAATACGATCCTCCAGGACCAACTAAAGCACACAGAGAGGCAGACACAAATAAACACAGACTAACACAACTCGATCTTAATATATTACATGCACATGCACCCTGCATATATGCTACACAGGCACAAAAATGAATGTACACATTAACATACACATACAAATACAGATACACACACACAACGGCATTTTGCAGGCCCACACACAAACACACAGCCCAAGCCAGATTTGTTAGCATTTTATTCTCAGAGCCGCTACAGCAGAGAGGACATCACACAGCGAAGAGCAGTCGATAAAATCCACACAGTATGCCCTGCAGTGTTTATTTTGGTATGAAAGGTAAGGTCACACCATGTTACAGACAGCAAGTTCCTATATGGAAAATACATACTGAACAGTGATATCAAATGTAATCCTATAGGGCATAACCGCAGTGTCCAATTCCATAAAGATGAAGTTTGGCAGATACATTGTGACCAATACAGTCCCTCACTCATATTTTGATTAAGTTGTTTTTCAACTGCAGAAAATGAGAAGAAATGGGAATTCAACACTATGCATGTTCTAATGGCTTTATTGGAGAAAAAAAAAGAAAAAAGATTATTTCTAATGAAGGAACAACGCATGAGGGAACACTATTATTCCCTTCCAATATTTCTTTGTCCTCAAGTCCCTTTCCTTAGAAACTCAGAAGCTTCCTATGAAAAAGTTTGCATGTATTTTAAAGCCACCATTGTCATGGGAATTGAAATGGAGCACATGCAGACAGAGATCTAAATGTCAACCTGCCTCCCCTGGGTAAATGACTCACACAGTGTTTGGAGGCTGAAGGAGAAAAGGTGTGGAGAGGACCAAAGTTGGACCAAAGCTAAAAGTTAGTGTCAGCCTGTCGAATCGAGAATCTACTCCCAAATTCTTATCTGGCACTTTCTGCATTCCATTCATGTCGTGCAAATACATCTTACGCTACAGTTTTGAATTGAGATGAAGAGACAAAGAGCGTACTCAGTATGAAGAAATGCAGCATGAACAAACACTCTAGCTGGTGTGGAAACAGATGTAAGCCAAGTCCACTTTAATCTTGCAATCAAAGGTGAAAGCCTATCTCTCCTCAGTGGGGAAGACACCACTACGAGTTCTGCTTGCAAACTTCCATCACTGTCTCTATTGTGTGATCTTTAAATGGGAGACAATTTGCATTACGTGGCATTAGTAAAGGGATTAGGAGACATGATTTATGCTTGCAAGACATTCATCGTTCAGAGCAAATGAGTTTCTTTTCCCAGCTGAACAATGGAGGACTGCCTGACTCCTCCCTTAATCTCAGTGCACGAAGGGCTCACTAAACTGGAACTGTGGGTCCTTGTTATTCAGACCCTGATTAAGCCACTGCCCCTAATTTTACATTAGTCAGGCTCTCTATTCTCCCTGTTATCAGCATTAATCACTACTACACAAGCCAATCAGTAGTCAAAAAGAGTTACTTTTTTACTGGTAAAAGACGCAAGAAACTGAAAACTGTGGCTTCTCTTCAGTTTTGCTTTTTTACCTTTTACCTTCTGGGGTTTAATAACAACCAAGGTTTGAAAAGAAGCAGTATTCCTACGTGGTGGAAGCCTCCATCTTATGGTTTCAGTGTGATTACAAAAACCCAGAAAGCAAATCAAAACATTTACCTTCATTATGTGTTGAGTACAGTAACTGTGTAATTGAGTGCAGTAACTTACTCTTCCTGTGACTGGTGGTGTTAGCAGCAGTGAAGCAGTATGGATGTCTGAGTATAACTAAGGTTCAGCATGATTGATTCGCAATTGTAAGAAACAATCAAGAAGTATGAGAACTACACCCAATATTCTTCAGTCACCACAAATCAGTGTATCAGCACACCTGACAAATCACACAATCCCTTACCTTTTGCTCTGCCACACTGTTTCCACAGTGCTTCTGTGTACATTGTTGAAGATATGTTGGTTTGTTGTTTATTATGTTAGATCAATAGTATGCATTTTTTAAAGCAGATTTTAAGACTGATAGCTTTTTTTTTTTCAAGAGATCACCCATACACCATTTGTATCAAGATTAAAAAGAAATGCTGCCAGTCTGAAATGGAAGTGCAACCTTACGCTACGATTGCCCTATGATTGTGTTGAAATAATTTAATTATGAGCCTAGTCGAAAAAATGTTGGCACTTCACATTTCTGTAAACCAAGAATATGTTGAAATGTCATGCTTTCAAGTCTTCTGATGTAGTATAAAGCAAGTGAAAAACCGTGCATTAGGAGGTAGGTAGCTTGTGTTTGTTTTCAGCTAGCTGTTATTGGCGAACTTTAGCTAATATTTCCAAACGTTAACCATGAATTTTTCCTTTAACAATGACAACAAACATTTTCCTAACTTTTACCATGACCTTTTCTTAACCATGACAGAGCAGCTTTGGTGACTAATGAAGCAAACTGGCTAAAGTAACTAACAAACTAATGTTAGCGAGCTTTTGCACATACACAAACATTGACTTTTCCATGAAAATATAGGCTCCACCACAATATAATATAAATGGTTATATGCAATGTGGTTTAGGTTCAAAAACACTGACATTTCAACATATTTGTTGGAAATGTAAAATAGCAACATTTTATTCTGGTGACTGGGCTGCAATAATTTAACCATGGAACCCCAGTCCTTTATTTCAGCAATATTAGCCCATGTTTTACTTGATGATGTTATTCCTAAACTTGTCCAACCAAATTAGCAACTATTCCTGTTCATGGCTCAGTAAATACCCGTTGCATTCCTGGCTGGCCTGGAAGGGGCTTCACTGTCTCAGTGATCCTTACAAAGATTTCATATATCCTTTGAGGAGTTTTGAGGTTCATTCCATAGCCCAAAGTCATGCAGGTCAGGTGAACTGATTACTCTAAATTTCCCTTAAGTATGAAATTGTGTTTGTCTTTGAGTTAGCCCCGTAAAGGAGCCCCTTATGACCATGACTGGGAATAACCATTTATGGGAGGTGGATGGACATGCGTATTATCAGCTACATTGCTAATAAAAGAAATATAGCAACGAAAATAGGACCCCTTTAAGACGAATATGACATAGGCTACTCACCATTCAGTCGTGCTGAAAATGGATTTTGGTGGGTACACATCCTCAGACTCATCATCCTCTGCTCTTTCAAGTGTCTTTGGGTCTGCCGGGGCACTGCTCATTTTGTAACAGCAAGGGCAAAGAAGTCACTCAAATAGTGTGCAATCTGTCAGCAAAAAACACGCTATTGTTAGTACGCTGGACAGTCGAGTAAACAAACAGTTGCTACATGTCCTCCCCTTCCTTCATGCAACCAGCATGTTTCCCTGTATGTGCCATTCTGAAACGAAGCAGAAACTATGAGTCAAAGCCTGTCCCGTTGTTTCAACAAGATGAAATCACTACCAAAAAGTTATTTTGCACTATCAATAATATACATGAAGAACTGTTTGCATGTGAAATATCCTAGTATCGCATGACCAATTTAGGGAATTCAAATCAAATTGGAAAAAAAAAAAAAAACTGCTGTAACTGTGGTCCACCTTAGCTGCAGCTACAGATTAAGATGCTTCAGCTCCCTCTCCAAAAGTGTCTAGATCCAGTAAATGGCCTCTCTGGTCTTTGAAACCTTGGTGACTTTCTATAAAAACACTCAACTGTGACATAAGGGGAAAATAAAGGGTACTCAATTCCAGTTTCCCAGGCTTTAAGGTTGACACAGAGAAACAAAGGTTGTAAACTGAAGGTCTCCTTCATGTTTGAAATAGGTTGAAAATGTGGTTCAACCTAAGTTTAAAAAAAAAAGTTCTTTTGTTCTCTCTGTTTGTCTTTGTCCAGTGAGCCAATTCTAGATCATGAGCTGAAGGTGCCTTTCCTCTGAAATAGACGGCTGCAAAGAACCTCTACCGTTTACTACTGTCCCCTTTGAAATTGATTTGTTGGAATTGGTCCCTGACACAGCTCCAGGATATTTTGTCGTTAACATCCCAGATCCAAAAATGTTTTTGACCCCTCCACCACCACCACTCCTCTTTTCCAACACACCACACCTGCACCACAGGTCTGACAACATACACACTGTCTCCTGTTTGAACTTTTGAGTCCAGGCTTTAAATATTGAATGGAGGGTTGGTGTATACTGTATACTACGGGCTTTGCAGAGTCATCAGAGGCTTACCCATAATCATGATGAGCCCAAGGGGACACCAGAGTCAAAGGAGTCAATATGATTGGCATGACTTTCAACCCTGCTGGTGGTGCTTGGCTGTGAGGGGGGTCCTGGCTGTTAACACATGGCATAGTACTCAGCCAGGGAGATTAATGGTTCTGACTGCATGGCAGCCCAGTGACTGGGGATCAGAGGATGTAATTGGGCTGAGCCCAAATATGGGCATCCTAGACAGCTGCTCATAGCAGGAGCCAATCACACACTTCCATCCCTGCCACGCTTCCAGTTGTTTGCTACCTCAGGTAAAGATACTCAAATATCTGACTGCAGTGAAAGAGTTGCTCTGAGATTTTGGTCCTGATTGCATTTACTTCCCTTCCAAACATCCAAATATCCATTATTTCAGAGATGTAACACCTGCTTTGACCATAAATTACAATGAAGTTGATATCTTATGTGTGTACAAAACAGCTGATATTTCTGATGATAGCTGTTTGATCATTCTAAATACTCTTCTTGGTAACAACAGTGTTAAATGATATTAGCTTAATTTTGAATACAAATACCCATAAATTGTATGTTACTTATAACATATAATTTATGGGTATTTGTACTCAAAATGTCTAAAATCAGCCATATGGTAAGCATGATTAAATGTATCAAGTTTATTGTGTCAAGTGTACTAAAAAAGCTAATCTGCAAAGCTAAAGCACCATATTGCAGTGCAAACAAAGTGTAAGGGTTTTTAAATATCTGCATGAGCTTTACAAATGTTTACACAGTGTAAACCTGTAAGCACTCAGTACAAAGAGGAACTTTACCTAAAAACAGGCCAACTTTAAAACGAGCTCTTCTTGCCCCTTTTGACATCGTCACGCTTCCCTAATTCCAGCAAAGTCCTCGCTCCAGTCCCAGCTGTAGCAAGAAGAAATCATGTAAATTTATTGGTGACATTGAGATGGTTCTTTGCTATTCAAATGAGGCCTGCCTCGTCAGACACTAAACGATCCTGCGTATTGGCTGGTAGCGGTAACCTCCCAGCAAACAGCTGTGACCCCATGCAGGAAGTCAGACATCCCACTTCCTGTGGCAAGCTGTGCCGCTGGCTCTCTTGGCCGAGAATGGCTTTCTAATTGGTGTCCTCTCACCCCTTTACTCTGAGATGCTCCTGCCTGACAGGTCTTGGCAGCAGGAGGATATGTCCTTGGGAAAAAAAAAAAAGTCAGATCTGAGAAAATGCCAAAGTACAACATTTTAAAAAACGTCCCTCAAAGTCTTTTCAGAAAGTAAACTGAGGGGGAGTTTTATTAAAGATGAAGATAACAACAACCAAGAAGAGAAGCCATGTGAGTCTGTGAGGAGCTACATGATATTGATGCAGGTGAGTTGGTTTGAAAGCAACAGAACGACTGCATTGTACTCGGCCAACTCCATCTTTGCCCGTTTAAAAGATGGCATTCACGCAATCAAGTATTTTCTTTGTATGATCCTGGATGAATGGCAGAGTAATGTGAATTGTTGAGTGACAGACCTCACACTGTCTCATTTAGCCAAGGTTTCAGCAAGATATAGTGTACATCTGAACGTATTTATCACACCTTTGATGGAAAAATATTTAGCGCTTTTCTTCTTTTTCCTTTTTTTTTTTAAATTGTGGATCTCAGTTCTCTACAAAGTATTTTTCAAAATGAATACAAAGTGAAATTTCAATATACTGCAGTAAACAAATACCATGTCATGCATATTGTGGCATTAATTTATAATCTACCATAACGCTTGCTATCATCCCAAACCTGATATTATTTCATATAATAAAAAAAAATAGCCTGTAACTTTAAAAAAGGCAGTGACTGTGTAGTTATGCCTGAGGCAGTGGCTTCAGAAATATGTTCTGTCTTACATCTGTGGTGCGATTGAACCTCGTTTAGTTGAACATCTACCCGAAACAAAGGTTGTATGAATTAAGTACACTGAGAAACTGTGAATTGTTCAACACATGAACTGTGCAAGCACACACTGTACATTCCAACATGACCTTTACACTCTAACTGGACGGTTTTAAATGGATTCAGTTGTACAGATCATCAAGGGGATTTCCACAGCTGGGCACTATTTCTTGCTCACTTGATCTACTTTTTATTTCAGATTTGAACTCAGGAATGTGACCTCTCCAGAGGTTCTCTGATCTTTCCTTTATTGTAGACATCTGGTGGTGTAAAGTGAACCATCTGCAGTTAAAAGCCAGCAAAAGGAAGGAACTTGTAGTGGATTTCCGACAGAGCAAGAAGCTACTGACACCTGTCACCATCCAGGGTGAAGAGGTGGAGAAGGTGCAGACCTACATGTACCTGAGGGTGCACATCAACAAACTGGACAGATCTGACAATACTGAGACACTGCACAAGAGAGGGCAGAGCAAACTGGTCCTCTTGAGAAGGCTGTGGTCTATGCAACGGCCTCCTCTTCATGTTCTATCAATTAGCTGGGCAGTGTTCTCTGCAGTTTTAAGCTCAGGAGTTAGCATCAAGGTTGGGGATGCAGGCAGGATTAACAAACTGGTGAAAAGGTTCAGCTCTGACATACAGCTGAGCCTGGACATCTCCCTCGTGCAGCAACAGAGCATATCCAGCCTCTGCTTCAGCACCCCAAGGCACAACACGGAGCAAATTAGGTGCTCTTTTGTGCCGACCGCCATCACACTGTACAATTTTTCCTGCCTCACCGTTAAATCAGTGTGCCTGCACTGTCCATAAGGACCATTCTGGACTGCTTTTTGCATTCTCATGCTCCTAACTAATCTATAAATCATTTGCTTGCACTGTTTGCACTGAATTGGGATCTTTACACTATTTTTCTGTGCATGTGCTGCCTCTGTCCATAAATATGCTCTGATAATGAAAACAGAAAACAATGCAAATTTGCCTTTTGTACTGTCACTATTCCTTTTTTTCTTGCCTACCATGTAATTTTATACACTGTTTATCTTCATATCATCTTCCTCTCATTAGTCATTATAATTATAAAATATCTTTTGTGTACTCTATTGTGGGCAACAAGTTTCTCTATTGTTGTCTTTCTAACAATTTATTCGACTCCATACCTTGTAATATTTTAATTCACTTATTTAACATGTTCTACTGCTGAAAATATCAGTTGTGTATGTTTATGTAACCATCTTTTTATATTTGCATTCCTATTCTATTTTTCTTTAATGTATCCGATTACTTTTTGCTGCTGCAGTGACCAGATTTTCCCACAGGGGCTATTAAATTTCCATCTTATCTTATCTTACTATTGACAGAACACAATATTTTCAACTCAGATGTCTGAAACCTATACAAAATCCAATTGTATAGGCAGAGATATTGTAGTAAGAGTTAATAGAATAGTGGAATCCAGTGTGCGAAACATACAGCATCCCAGATATCCATGGTTTTGATATCAAGTGCACTAGCTGTGCTTTCAGACTTTATCTGATGATGCACCAAGGGAAGGAGCACTATCTATATTGTTAAAGCCAGAGCCCATGGGCATCAAACACCGAAATGTCAGGGTTGGGCTAAATTCAAAGGATAAATTATTCATATGGCCCCAGTAAAGGCTGTGCATGAGGTCACCAGCAGGCCTCATAAGCAAAGGAGAACTTGACAGGGAGCAGCACACGAGTAGTCTTCCAACCCCTGTTTGGAAAGGGAGGGTCACCACTGAAGCAGCTGTTCAAGCAAGCAGGGGAAGTGACCTGCTCAGTAAACCATAAACAAGTGTGAAGAATATGCAAAAAAGGCTTCTGCACTGTACAGTGAGCTGGAGTTGGCATGATAGCGTGCTCACCTTGGGGAGGTGATGAATTGAGATGAGAGAGGCGTGCCAAGTCAAACACATTCATGTCACCACTGATTTAAGGAACCATTTGATCCAGTTGATGTGCCTAACGTCTTGACAGGGATCTTTGCCACCACCTATCAGATGACAAGAAAACAATCTGTGGGTCAAATGAAACAAGATGTTGTTGATTGGGGTGCACGGTGGGTATGGCACTGTAAAGGAAAGCGTCATATTCTGTTCTTTTCTCTCAACTTAATTTACATGGTAGAGAGCGGAAAGGATTACAGTCACATTGGGACAAAACATAGGGACCAGGAACAAACATTTGATCTTTCTATGCCTACTGGGGAGCAACTCCAGATATGAGACAATGGTTTATTAAGGATTAAACATAGTGTCTCATTCTATCATGGTTAATAAGCCTTAAGGAAAATGCCACTGAATTTTAGCTGTGTTATCCTGATTCCCTGGGACAGTTCAGTCTGTACTAAAGAGCATGAAAAGACAAGTTTCTCCTGCCACTAATGTGTGATGTCAGAGAGGATGATTTCAAGGTTTGAAATTGATTACATAAAGGTTTATTTTGATGCAAAAGTTCAGGCAAGCTTTGCAGGTTGGACTTTATTGACTTGGTCCTGTTTATTGCTGAAAGAGAAGTATGCGCTATATTGCTATATGCTTTCACAAAATACAGCTGTGCTACTATTTGCGGTTTTGGGGGGAAATATCATTGTTAAATAACTTGAAATGTCCTATGCCATAAGACAAATGTAAAATCGTTGACTAGAGTTTTTTTCCTTTAATGCAGCATTCTCTCTCTCTCTCTCTCTCATGCATGTCTAGCACACCTTGGAATATTGTTGTTCTAAAACAAAAAGTTTTATTGAGCCAATTAATCCCTGAAGACAAGAGCAACACTATCCCACCACCTTGCTAGACCTTTTCCTTTCAAAAACACGAATTGCTATATTTCTAGTCTGAATCTCTCAGTGAGGAGCCAGTGACAAGGAAACCAGCGCTGACCTTCATTTAGACTATGGAATGACAATACCAGAGGGGAATAAGAAAGTGTGTGGAAAAAAGAAAAACGGAAAATCAATAGCTCATTTTCTGCTTTTTTGTATAAGGATTCTGATGTTTGCCAAGATAAAGGTCGACAAGCCTGAGAGATCTCTTGCACTGTCTCAACTTGAATAACCCTGAAATTGCTATTGTGTCCACAGCAATTTAAAACACAGAAATCAGATTTTGCCTTATACCCTCTTTATGTGTTTTATGGAAATGAAACTTGAATTTGTGTGTATAGACCGGCATATTGTCCTAAGAATATGAGATAAATCTTTCTTAAAGCGCTTTCTTTTGAATGATCATTCATCATGAAGCGTATCGTTTAAGAATAAGGCAACTAAGCATTAACCAAGCAGACAGCCAAGTCCAGATGAGAAATGTGATTCTAACGTATGCAATATAAACATCAAACCTGCAAGAAATACAAACAGGAAGCAAAATGCAAATCCAAGATGAGTGAACTACAGGAAATCATAATTTGTTGTACATTTTACCATAATGTCACCAACCATGCTCTGTTAAAACATATGGCTGACAGCAAGTGGGAAAAGTGTGCTGGCAAAGAGACAACGCAAAGAACAAAATATCCTAATGCCGCAAAGATTAGGCAATTCACGCCAATCAAGAATATTTATGCCAATCACAGTGGTGAATAAGAAGAAAGGCATCCACACAGCTGGTAAGGTGTGTCTGTGCCACTGATAAAACATTAGATACATCATACAAGGTACTTGGAGCGAAACATCAAAAACACTGAAAACAGCTTGGATGGGAGGACCACCAGATGTTTAATTCTGTTATTACGAATTAGAATTGATGAGGGAATATCCATGAAGCTCTGCTATGGACTAAAATGAAACATAATTTGTTTTAGTCTGACATGGCAGTTATTGAGTATAAATACAGTGAAATCTGGCCTGTGCGCATGATGAAAACCGCCTTGATAAAAATTGCCTTGAAATTAGCGTAGTACATCTGAAGAGTGAATTTGATAATTTTCCTAATTCAGTAACAGGAATGGGAAGTAAAATATTAAATGTAACAGGGTCACAGTCGTCTGATAAAAAAAAAAGGCTTACTGAAAAATTGTGATCATGAAGCACATTACAAAAAAGCAACTAAATTACAAGTCACCGTTTGCGCTCACTGTTGTTTAATTGCAGTAATCCCATATCTTAACAAGAACCTTCCTAATGTTGTTTTGAGACGTCTATAACATGGTGCATCATCCACCAAAATGTCAAATTGGATTCCAACTTTAGTAACCGCGTTCTGTTTCTGCACAGCTGTCCTTTCCTACCCTGATGCTCCCTGTTGTGTGTTCTCACAATAATTTGTAGGTTCAGGGCACGGTGTGATTATGTCCACAGAGGACTTCCACATCCATCCTCACTTCCATCATTTCCCCCTTTCAAAGGGGACAAGTGTCAAGTTCACAGGCTCAAGTAATTACTATGTCTATTCTCAACAGGAGGGACATGTCAGGATAGGTCAAAAAACTCCACACGTGGGCTAATTTCAAGAAAAATGAACTGTATGCAGGTATAGGTATGTCCATGTGGTTTAATATGCAGATTTAAATATCATATATCAACAGAGTCATCCAACTTATTCAAACAAGTGCTTATGCCCTTGTTTTTTTTCTTCGTTGGAAATTCTACAAGATTGAACTGAAACACTCAATTTAAACAATCGCTGACCCAAATATACAACCTGTTCACTGATTTACCAAATAGTGTTAGCTGGAGAAGGCAATGATTCTGCACACTGCTGTAAAAGGTGTGTGGACTTTATTTTCAGTTTACCAATAAGCAATCAATGAAAAATCTGTAACCAATTACTCATTGGCAGATCATTACTCGGGCACAAGTGTAGTGCCTATAAAGAGTGCTGACTATAGTATACTGCATACTAATACTAAACAGTAGATACATATAATGTACTAATCTTTCTAGTATTTTGTATATACCTTTCTTTCTTTTTTTTTACAAACCAGAAATAACATGTGACTGACAGCAATGTCAAGTCACCTATACATCTACATGTCTTCTGCCATTTACTAACTTCAAATTTGAAAAGCATCAGGGGAACATATACCAAAAACATGTATTTCAACAGATATTTCTGTTTATTTTTGGTTTTCATCAAGTCCTCCTTTTACCATTGTCCACTGATACAGCAGAGATGCCCCAGTCGATAAGAGTTGTTGGAAGTGGATTTTTCTTATTACATTATTTTAAATTTTGGAGCAGTGAGTACTGTAGCTCCTCCTTTTCTACTATTCTTTGCACTGTGGGAAAGCAGTGGAGTAAAAATGCTTGACTTGAGAAAGTACGTTGTCATTCTTGGGTATACTGCATTTTCATGATTTTTAGAGTGTGAAGACACTGCATATTCAAAACTTGGCTACAATAACTATGTAGTATGCTTCTGAGAAGGGCTATTGCCTTCCTCAGTTAACTGTCCAGTTTTGGATTCTTGCACCAGTCTTACCATTGGCTTTCATCTGAGCATAGTCAGGTTGTTTTTCTTTTTGTCCCCATTAGTGTTAGAAAACCACCAAGCTACTTCTTGGCATTTGCATACAGCCCGAGGGACTATTGTTCCCTCAGTGAGGCCTATCAGGCAAGAGCATCCTACAAAGCTGCCAATTGTCAGCACGCCTCATTCTATCTGCAGTGAGCCAACCACAAACAATAAGTACAGTGTACCACATGGCAGCTCTGAGCCAATGAATAAGCTGCAGTCTACATTTTTCAGAAAAAAAAAACACAAACAAAAAAAAACAACCCACATATCTCCAAACTCATTTCAATAAAGAAGAGTGATTTGATTAAAACACATTTGATTTGATGATGCCTGTCTCCTGTTTTTATTCTAAGAATTTATAATTTAAGACAAAATATATCAGTTCAATTATACTTTTAAAAATCATTTTTGTGAAAAAGCTTGGTATGAATGACTATCAAGCTACATGTTTATGCTTACTGTACATGTGCAGTAGATCTATACTGTATATTTTTTCCAGACAGCCATGTGCTGCTCTTTCACTTTTTTCATCTTCATTTTTAACGTCGGAAGTGCTGTGAACTGTGGGTAATTCCCCTAGGCAAAGTTTGCAGAACTTGCCAAAGTCTGTTGGGGGGCTTAAAAGTCCACCACAGAGCCCTCATGCACTTGCAGATTGTACAGTAGGACAGCCCTGAGCCCTCGCAGCCTTATTGAGAATGCGCCCCAAAGTCTGTAAGGCTGTGAGTGTGGACACTGAGATTGGTCTGCAGGTTCAGATCAAATCTACCGTTAGAATGCTGTCCGAAATCCCAGCATTCAAGCTGCAAAGATCAGATCTGAATCTCTGCAAAGAACATGTTGAATCTCTGCAAGGCGTGCACTGAATCTCTGAAAGGCTTGTTCCAAAACTCTGAGGTTAAAATTTGTAATGCTGCAGAAATAATATTGCACATATCAGGAGTATATGAGGCAGTTACTACAAACATGCAAATCTTAGTTTCAGCCTTTCAGATGTCATTTTTTAAATTCAAATCTCAGTTTTACAGATTGAGGTGGTGGTGATCTAAATTCTTAATTGGCCAGCAAGCAACTCTTATTCAAGTAACCTGGTATTGGTTTCTTTTTCCAGATGTCTGGCTTATGGTGTCTTCAACAAAACGCACCACTATCCAGCCAGAATCAGCTGTCTTTGCGTTTTGTGTCATGATTCTACAAATCAAAATGTAGAAAGCTTAGAAATAGTGCCGATCAACAGTCACCTACAGACACTGTGTCTAAGCATGGTGATGGATTAACCCAAACTAGTCACTCAATCTACACAAGTTAGGATGGTCAATTCTTCCTCCTTCCTGTCTGACAGGAAAAAGAAGGAAAGATTGCTGTTAGAATGTCCATTAGGTGTCGCTAACATTTTTACACCAGCCACAGCATCCACGTTTGAGCTATTTACAACCAAAGTCATTTAAACTCATGGCAACTGGTACTTTCAGAGGGGTAGCTGGAACATTCAGTTAATTGGTTTATTCATAGCAGCAGGAATGTTCAATGGCAGGGTATCAAAGGTTCATGTAAACAGTTTGAACTGGATAAGGTCTTAACCAGAGTATGATTAATATCTGGGTTACTCCGAGTATGTAAACATATCCGCTGTTTGTACATCAGCCTTTGAACAGGCCCTTTGGCTCTTGCATTCTTCCACTGAAAAAAAACAAAAACCCAAATTACTTCAAATTGCTCATGAT
This sequence comes from Myripristis jacobus, assembly GCA_900302555.1. Classification (NCBI taxonomy): domain Eukaryota; kingdom Metazoa; phylum Chordata; class Actinopteri; order Holocentriformes; family Holocentridae; genus Myripristis; species Myripristis jacobus. The sequence continues at coordinate 51,881 of OMLB01026141.1, forward strand.
CAATGACCATTTTTCAAGTTTTTCTTTTTTATCTACCATAGTGAAAATCCAATTCATTTGGTGATACATAATGTTCATAATGTTCATTTCTTGATCCTTAATTGAAGGCTACTCTCTGTGTACAAACAGAATAAGGAAATGCAGAAGGCTGGATTTTAAAGTACCTGTAACTGCTCAACCACCTGTTGTATTTGATTATTTGAGATACTGATGGCATAAGGGCTGGAACCAGGTAACAGATGCTTCCATCTAACCAGTCTGCTGGGCTACTAATGAATCACGAAGCCTTTGAATACTAAGTGGCATCTGAGAAGTCCCAGGGTACGCTTGTTTTTAGTCAGAATGGTTTTCCCAGTGCACCTGCACTATGACAGCTAGCTGCCTCTCTTCCAGGAACTCACATGGGCAACCTGTCGTGTGTGGCGAGGGATTTAGACTCTTGCAGGGAGATAAAATTGTTAAGTAGCGATGTAAAATATGTCAAAGTAGTACAAATGCACACACTGACCAAAAGAGAAGTATGTGTTTCCAATGGGAAACCTCTATTTTTGTCTGTCAATCATGATGCCAACCTATCAATGAAAGTGACTTATGGGATGCTACAGAGATACTTTATCTGAATAAGGAGCATCCTTTTGCCCCCTGCAATTGACTTGCACACATCAGCTGTTGTCTGGTGTGATCAATTACCTCAGATGAAAGTGACAAGCCTACCGCACCTTTACAGTGTAGCATTTCCTTTGCAAGCCTGAGCCCAAGGAGTGATGGGATGTCTCTGTCAGCAAATCTATCTCTTGAAATTCAGGCTTCTCAGCTGTGACACATGCTCAAACAGCAACAGAGATGTGACTATGGTATGGAAGAGAGGTGTCAGTTATTGAATGACCCCCTCATATATTGGTGGAAAAGAATGAGGTGTCAGAACAAAAGTGGTAATAGACTGGAATACATTAAATGATGTGGAGTGTCCACCGGACTGGAACCAATTCTGCCCGTTTCTTTAAGGCTCAGTTGCCGGAGAATCAGAGGCGGAGAGCGTGTACCTGTGTGTGGTGCAGTGGATTATGAGAGGGGAAAAAAATGGAGATGAAAAATGAAATGTACACAAAGCTGTGTGTGCTCAAAATCTTTATCTTTGACTTCATTTGTATTTGGGAATCAAATGGAGAAAAAAAATTGGATTAATGTTTGTGGGTTTTTTTCAGTCTACAAAGATTGCTAATGATCATAACAGAATGCTTGGTGTTATGCATCTATAATCAAATCTTAGTAATAAATCCACAAGATATTGATGGTTCTGGAATGATCATGAAATTATTTTTATGATTACATAATGCATTTTCTTCATACAAAATGAATATACAGTTCGGTGCAGTAATCTTTGAATATTTATATGTTTATTGACCTTATTTAGGTGGGACAATTTTTTTTTCTTTTTTTGGGACAAAAATGATGGTTTTTGCTTGGAATAATAGTTTGTTAGTAATTTGCAGCAACTGATAAGCCTGCACTTCAAAGTGCACATAGTAAAAGAAAAAAAGAGAGAAAAAAGCCTTTCATCCAATTCATAAGCCTTTTAAAAGAAAAAAAAATACCATCAGTTCATTATCTTACACATTTGCATGTAGACGCTACACTTAAGCTTCACAGCTTCACCATTATAGAAACATAATGCCTCTCATGATTCTTATTTGTCTGACATTTCAAAGGATTTCAAAGTACATCTATCCTGCACCACCCCAGCCCGTGCCCCTCCCCCCACATTTCCACACCCTCCTCTCCAGTCTACTAAATCTCACAGCATCGGCTGTGAAAGCTGCTGGGATCTGCTATTTTGTTCTCTTTGGGATTGCTGCCTCTTCCCACTTGATCCAAACAGTCAGCTTAGGGAGCTTGTGGCACACAGGCGTACAAGTTGCCAAGGAGCTGTCACCGAGATGTCCGCACAAAGGATTTCTGCTGCAGACTAGTGGAGTTTGATATACAGAACAGCACTTTCCCTAGGTATTTGAATGTACATAGCGGTAGGTGTTGATCCAGTTGCAGCCATAGGAAATGCTTAATTTTAAACCTAGTTTAGTAACAAAACGACAGGGAATAAATGGGTGTCGATGAGGCACAAGAGCCAGGTTGACAACGCTGACACGCTATTTGTTTAGCAAAAGCACTCAATATCTGATGACATGCAAATCAAAATCTGGCAAAAAAGGAGAAAGACAATTGCGGATGATAACATGGTTATTATGTATTTTTCAGCCTAATGCTGAAGACAGGGTGATAGAAAAAAACACAGCACTGACATTAAGACTGTGTAGAATTTAGAAAGATACAGAATGTTGCTTTGAATCCTGAACCGCTACCGAATCTGCACCGAGTCTGGCATTAATTACATCATTACATCAATTACCCCTCTTCCCTTCTGAATGGTGCACACTGTGTTACTGTGACCCTGATAATTGCTGCTCATGTTGTCCCTGTCAGTATGGCCTGATGATTATAGTGCAGCGGACTGCCGCAGCGATATAGTTCAGTTTGGACAGGTTTGGTTCAAGTGCGGAAAAACTCTGGAGTGAATCCTCAGCCGCTGTCCATCTAGTGGCATCAGAGACTCCAGCAAGCCCAGGACCACAGACAGCACTCAATCAGTCTGAGCCTTCAAACTGACCTTGCTCTGCAATCATCTAGCTACAGGGATTAGGCAATCACTCAAACCACCTGGAAAGGACTGTTTGTTCACATCGCACAGCCTCCATCATATCACAGATAGACATCAAAGCTCTTTCCGTTGTTGTTGTTTTTTTTTGTTTGTTTGTTTGTTTTTTCAAAGCTCCTGAAGTCATCAATAACTCTCTGATTATAGAACAGCCCCTCTGTTTCACACAGAAAAATTTACAGTGTCAATTGGTCATTTTTCCCTTTCATTTTTAAATAGAGGCATGCCTGCGCTCTCCTAATTGGGCATTGTTGCTTGATTATATCTATTATACAATCACAGATAATGAAGAACTTCACAAGAGACACTCTGGCTTCTCTGCCTTTATAGAAATGGCACATACAGTACAGAATATCTAATTTGTTCGTTTACTTCTTTGCTGTTATTTTTCCTAAGTATTTGTCCTTGGAATTGCTGCAGTCTTCAAAGCAATCATCTTGTTTGACACTTATTCCCACCAGAGGGAGGGAATCATAGAAGTGTCTCTCTTTTTTTTTTTTTTTTTTTTTGTGATTCCCCCCGACAGGTCGCTGTATGACAGCGTTTTTCTATTTTCACACTCTTTCATAGTTTACAGCTTGCTTTCTAATTGCAAAAGAGATGATCAAAGCCAAATCAGGAGAAGAGATTGTACTGATATTGTTTTGTCTTTTTTGGCCCTCTTTTGTTTGCCTTTTTTGTTTGGTCTAAGTTTTGGCCCCATTTTGTTTTTTTGTTTTTTGTTTTTTTGTGCTGCCATCAAAAAACTAGTCAGGTGCAGTTTATGCAGACTGCACAGTGGATACAAAACTCACTGGCAAGTTAATTCTTGCTAACAAGTCCACAAAACTCTAGTACAACCTACAGGAATGTCTTCCAAAGTAGTGGCACATAGGACCCACAGGAGTGTCTGTAATACGACCCAATAGACTAGTTCCTGAGAGAGTTAGCTGGCGAGGCAGCCCACTAGCCATGAAATATATTTGGTTAAGGTTCGTAAAAGGTTATTGTCAAGGTGAGGGAAACATTTGCCATAATTGTCAAGGTCAGGAAAATGTCAGGGTTAAGGTTACAAAACATTAGCTAATGCTGGCTGATATTAGGCAACTAACATTGGCTACGTAAAACAAGCACTGCTCTTGCTTGGATGTAAACTTGGGTTGGTCGAATGAAACTAACACTGACTGACTCATCCACCACCAGCCTTCTAACGCAGACTTTGTCGCTCCCACAACACCACACCACAGTGTTTACAGAACCACTAGAGGTCACTTAACTTTTAAACAGAACTACAGGTTGTAATAAGCGGCTGTGCAGATGACCCATGGGGTCATTTTTTTGCCTGGACAGTTCTCCTTTAAAGTCTTAGAAACATGCGTGCTAGCATTTAATTTTAATTTTGCAAAATGTAAATGCTCACAGTTGGTGTGAAGTACATAACATTTTGGAACACTCTCATTCATCAGAATGAGAGATGTGATCATGAGGGACATGTGTCTTTCAGTGTAAAAAGAGGAATAAATGCTGAATGGAGCCTAAAACTGTGGTGTTATTTTAGAGTTTTCTGTAAGGCTCATGCTTACTTCACACAGGCTAGTTAAGAGTGAGGCATTGCTGAATGGATCCAGATTAGCGTTAATCATATAAGCAACGCTGCTCTACAAAAAGAAGCAGCATTTACAATAAATATAATCTGCAAATGTAAGTCTTACTGAGCTATGCACATGAAGGCTATTGAAAATATATTCTGAGCTTCCATAACCACTACATTTCTCCCTCAGTATTCTTTTGTGAAAACAAAGATTTCATTTAAACCAAAAATTTGCTTTGTCGATTAAAGCTCTCGCATTGGTGAAAAGACTCAGTGTCCTTAAGAAAAGAAAGAGAGTGAACACATGGTTACTACAGTCAAAAGACTCAATGACAAACGTCAGCACATGATATCTCGTTATGCATATTCATTGAAACCAGATGCCAGCTGTTTGATGTATGCGCACACTCAATGTCAAACTTTTTCTGAGAACTCAAACAAATTTGGCAGCCTTTTTTTTATGCGGGGCAACTTCAACACTTAAAGGACGATTCCAGCGTGATTGGAATTTTTGCTCGATATTTACATTTTCTGACACTTTAATGTAAATTAAGACTGGTTTTACATGCATACACTACAATTACAGTAGATATATTAAATGAGGTTTGCCATACCTCACACTACAAACAGCATAGAAAACAACTTCACAAGTACAAGCCATTATCATATTGGCTTGCACTTGTGAATGATCCTTCCCTGCACTTTGTCCCACTCAAACATCCTGTTTCAACAGGAAATACATAAAATCAAGAAAATAAGCGTCCATTTCATGAGCTCTTTAAATTACATTTCTCTCAAGCCACCAGGACATCTAGTCCATTCACAGTAAGCAAAATGCTGACCAAAATAAGCCCCTTCCACCACATATATTCCATAAAATTTATTTAGAGGTGGATTATGGAATAACCTATAATATTTCTAAAGTGCACATATACACTACCAGTCAAAAGTTTGAACACACCTTCTCATTCAATGTTTTTTATTTATTTTTACTACTTTCTACATTGTAGCTACATACTGAAGACATCAAATATATGAAGCAAGATATATGGAATTATGTAGCAAAGAAAAAAATTGTTAAATAACTCTAAATATGTTTTATATTTTAGATTCCTCAAAGTAGTCACCTGAAATGGTTTTCACTTCACAGGTGTGCCTTGTCAGGGTTCATTTGTGGAATTTCTTGCCTTCTTAATACCATCAGTTGTGTTGTGCAGAAGTCAGATTGGTACACAGCCCCCAACTGTTAGAATTCATATTATGGCAAGAACCAATCAGCTAAGTAAAGAGAAATGACAGTCCATCATTACTTTAAGAACTGAAGGTCAGTCGGTCCGGAAAATTGCAAAAACTTTGAATGTGTCCCCAAGTGCAGTCGAAAAAACCATCAAGTGCTATGATGAAACTGGCTCACATGAGGACCGCCCCAGGAAAGGAAGACCAAGAGTCACCTCTGCTGCTGAGGATAAGTTCATCTGAGTATCCAGCCTCCGGCTTAATAGCACCTCGGATTAGGGCCCAGATAAATGCCACACAGAGTTCTAGTGGCAGACACATCTCTACCTCAACTGTGCAGAGGAGATTGCGTGAATCAGGCCTTTATGGTCAAATAGCTGCTAAGAAACCACTACTAAGGAAAAGCAACAAGCAGATTTTTTTTACTACATGATTCCATATGTGTTCATTCATAGTTTTGATGCCTTCAGTGAGAATCTACAATGTAAATAGTCATGAAAATAAAGAAAAAAACATTAAATGAGAAGGCGTGTCCAAACTATAGATAGATAGATAGATAGATAGATAGATAGATATAAATGTAAACCTGTTTTTTTATAATAAATTATAAAAACTATGTAAATATATGTGCAAGTTTATACAGAAGACAAAATCCATTATACAGAGCCAAAGTACCTTAATAAAAGAGAGATCTTGGTTGTTGTTGTTGTTGTTGTTCTCCTGGTTATTGCTCAATTTCCTCCGTTTCTTCTGAGGCTTGTCCTCATCATCTTCATGATTGTCCAGCATGTCTGACACAAATCAAATAGGGAGACGACCTTTTGTTACACAAAACAGACTTCTTATTATGAGGCACTATTAATATTAAGTCAGTGTATCACAGGTATTAGAAAAACACATGATATACACATTTTTTTTAAATTCCAAGAAGTGTATTTCAAATGCACAATACCTTGTGTGAATGAGACAACTTCGGAGTTGCTATAAGGCTTATTTTTTCACTTTATCAGAGCTAGGCTAACGACTCCCATAGACTTCAAATCTTTATGTTAAGATAACAGGGAACTCCGAACCTCTGGACGTGCTTGTTTTCAGTCTGGGTATGTCAGAAAAAGGGTATTTTTCCCAAAATGTTGGATTACTCCCTTAAGGTAATCAGCTGATGACTGATTTGTCTGTTTAAAACTGACTGATACAATATTATAAATCTTACCTGTCTGGTCACCCTGGCCAAACTCCTCCACTGTTATTTGTACAATTTCATCCAGGTCTTGCTCAGACATCATTCACAGCTGAAATTAAAAAAAAGACACAATATTTTTAAACAAAATTTTATTTTATCTCTCGAGGCTGTCCCTCTAACATCCACAATATTATTCAACTTGAGGATCACAGAACATCTTCTTGTTGACATGTTACCGCCAGCCAAAAAATAAAATAGCCAATAACAATATCCCTCTGCTTTTACTATCTGCACAGTCTCTACACCACTAGAGATGATGCATTAAAAATTATAGTAATTTAATCAAATATACTGTGGAATTCATCTGAAGCCTCAATGTATTGCATTTCAGCTTTTTGTAAGGTTGAGTATGGTTTTAGAAAGTTAAACAGTAGTTGTTTCCATGAAAACTGTCTTATGAACCACAAATGTTGAAAATGACATCTGAATTTTTCATTACTTTAGATAAGGTTTAGAAATGAGCTAGGTGTGCCAAACACATTAACAAACTTTCATCTCAACGGCTACCATCTGAAAAGTAAGTTGCAACTCCAGAAATACATCCTTATTTTTTATGAGCTGAGAAAATCATATTATATACAGTGTAGTCCTAAAAAAAATGTAATGTAAATGTTTTTTTATAAGTGCTTGTAGTCATGACTTGTCATTTTTTCTGACATAAACTGAATTGACAACATGTAAACCGGGCAAAAATCAAATACCAAGGTGTGGCACAGTTACTTTAGCATGCTTCAAACATATGGTGCTTGGGTTTGCTTTTATATGCAATATTGCAATATTCATCAGCAGTTTGAGAAATTACAGCTCAGTCATTTCATGAAATAATCCAATTACAAATAAAAGCATAGTTCTTTCCACGGATTACAGAACAAAATCTGTTATAAGGTATTTAGTTACCCCTATTAAATGTGTTAAAAGGGTACGACTCAATTTAAGAAGTGATTTAATTTTAGAATATGATATTTCTGTGGCATAGGAACTGAAAAGGACAACTGTCTCTCATGGAGAAGAGAGACTGAGACATTACAGCAGCACCTCATGTATTTCCTGGGTGGGAAACAGAGCTACTCTCGACCACAAGGGGGCGCCCCCTCGCCTGGGTCAGTTCCTCTTGTTCAGGTTGCTTGAGAATCTTCATCACAACACATTATTATTGATACTATTATCATTATTATTATTTATCTCTTAATCCTTATTATAACAGGAAATTTTCATCAGAGCAACCTGCACCTGCTTGAAAATGAAGTAGAGCCACTGACAGTGTGGCTAACTATGACAGTGTTTCCATGAAATGGCATTATCAACTGTGGAATAAGCTGTGATGCAACGATAATGTGTAAAATTGGGGTTTGGTAGCTTTACGCTGAGGCCAAACCCTGTTTATTTTGCTATATTTGCTCTAAACCTAGTGGCATTGGGAAAAGCTTACGCCGTGTTGTGTTAACACCATCCTTGCTAGCTGGCTAACGTAACACTGCTAATAACAGAATAACTACGGCTAGCCAACGGGGCGGGTGTCGGGGCAATTTGTCGAGTGGCCAAAATAATACGAAATGTAACGCTACTGTTAACCCTAGCCGTTTGCTGTGTGTGTACATTCGCTGACATTTTCCCAAGCATCATATTAATATTCGGACGATGCTGCAGCGCTAGTGTTAGCCGGCTAGCTTGCACAGAAAACCAGCTTTGCACTTAAAAAGGTCGGATTTGCGAGCTCGGCTGCTCATGTTAAAGCCGAGGCTCAGCAAAGACCTCATGGGGAACGCTAGCTCGGCAGTTAGCCTGCTAGTTAGGCCTAGTGGTCGTGGATATGTTGTCCTGCTAATAAGGTGGGCTGTCGGGGGAAAAATAACACTACAAATATGATTTCGACACTGCTCTCTTTCCCCGCTGCTGGCACACGACACATGTACCGTGTAAGATTGGGTTATATTACCGTGTGAATGATGAATTCTCGTGTTGTTTGTAGAGATTCCGATAACGGCGTCGTTCCTCGCGAGAGATGAGCCCGTGCTTCTTGTGTTCCTCCCACGAGCCCCACGCGAGGTCAAACCTGTTACTGCAGGTAACCTGAACACACAGAAAAAGAAATAAAGGCACTTTATTAACCCCAAACTGGGAAAGTTTTTGTGTTACAGCAGGAAACAACAGTAGACTGCACGAGATATACCTCACAACACCAGGGGAATATATATATATCTTTAGAAAAAAAATACTAAACATAAGTAGGACTACGTGTATTAATCACAAGTAACAAAATAAATAAAGTGGATCAATACAAAGGATATAAGAATATAAGAAAAAAATTATAAAAAGAGCTTTGCATACACTAGAAGAGGAATACGTACATATATACATTGTGCAAGGCCTATACATTTTTATACATTGTATAGGTCCTGCACTTTTAAACCTTTGACCATAGACTATATGTACAATGAATAGATCTGTAAAACGTCTATATGATATAATATGTATATATAAAACTGATGTATACTCATAATTCATTCATATAATGTCCATGTGGAAGTGCCTGATGCCCTGTTGATGTTGGCAATTAATTTCATGTGTGCATTTACATCGTTACCGTCTGTCTTAACCTTAATGAGACAGATCAGATTTGCCTTGTTTATATGCGAGAGACCCTTAGTGTAATAATTCGTGCACTCGAATTATTATCAAAATATTCATTCTGGGGTCTGGAGTCATAGGTTAAAACCTTATCGTTATTAATATGCAACAGCAATAAAGGTTTTTGGAAGTCAAAATTATCGTTTAGGGATTTGAAATTTAAATTCCCTCAAAAATAGTTAAGCACTTACATTCATTTGTTTAGCGTGTAGCATTGACGTATAAAAGGAAACGTGTGTGTTTCATGTAATGCAATTCGCACATTAAACATTTCACAGCCCTATTTACGTTTATGTGTCGTCAAAGTTACAACAAAGTTACTACCTCATCGATAAAAGTCAGCTAACTGCGTCATATTCCCGGAGGCACGCAAGCTGTGGCCAAAAAAAAGTGCGTGTTCGTTTCGCTGAGTCATAAAGAATCGAGTCTTGAGTGATTGGAATCGGTTCGGGCTAATCAATTCCCCAGATGGATCAGTATCTCCGAAATTTAAGTTGAAAAAGCGGAAAAGGAATCGAGCCAGCCAGGAGTCGAACCTAGAATCTTCTGATCCGTAGTCAGACGCGTTATCCATTGCGCCACTGGCCCGGTAAAGGTCGCTGAGCATGTCGGGAGCTTTTCATTTAAAATTCAAACCACACATTTTAATTCTAATTGTCTATTTCACACGTACTTGTGTTAGTATTTTTATACAAGCTTCTAACTTTTTCCCCTCTTCCTTTAAATGGTTATTTTTATCTGTTCCAAGTAATTCTATATAAATAAATACCAGAGTCTTTAAGAATTATATGAGTTACGTCCAGTATATTATTTCGTAAACATGCATTTTACTTTGCGAATATAATATTCTGCGGGCTAATAAGTTATTTGTTTTTTTGTTTGTTTGTTTATTTGTTTAATGTAAGTTGTTTGGACTGGATACTGTTGTATTTGTTTTTTATGCATGCATGGGCCTGTTTATGTATAAATATGTATGTATGTACTGTATGTATTCATGCACAATAAATAAAAAAGGAGGGTTATTGTGTGTACGTTACAAGATTTTGATGTTGACTGATTTCTGAAAAACAGAATACTGACAGGTCTAAAAATTACTATAATTGTAACAAAACTTTTTTTTTTTTTTTGGTAAAAGCAACTAATTTGTCAGCTCAGTTTTCTGTTAACATTTTATCAAGTTTTTAAAAGCAAAAATTCAAGTAACCCTCCTTGACCAAATCAGTTTCAGTAGCCATTTTGTGCTGCCCTGTTATATGTGCATTATATACGTACAGTAGATAAAGCATGATGACATCAGTTAGTTTAAAGTTCATTAGTGGCTAGATAATCATTAATAATCTAATGACTGTACAGAATAACCACCTACATGTTCTATCTTGATTACAATAATACATATTACATAATGTGGTTTGACACCATATAAGTCAATAATTGTTTGCATGTATACTGAGTAATTTCCTGTATCTTTTGTCATTTTACTATGCACTTGTTTACCACAATTAATTCATCAAACAAATCTCTAATTAACTCAGAGGCATTTATAGCATGTCAAGCAGTTTTCCTCTATGTTCTCCTTGCATATAGTCTCCACCACGGTTCACTGTACAGCATGGGGATGCTCCACTCACTCAGAGAAAGGAGAACAAATGTATGGTTACTACTGACAAAGATTACAATAACAAACAAATATGTGAGGTAATCATGTTCAAATACACTTTTTTTTTTTCACAGAGACCGCACCATTGGCTAATTGAAAATAAGCAATGGGAAAGGTTTGCAAAATCCCAGGGAGCTGAGACTGCAGGATGAAGGGTGAGGGTCCTGTCTCATTGCAGGGAGTCTTCAGGCTTTGGGCTCCATTGAATCCCTGTGTGGGTTTTGTGCTGAAAGAGAGAGAGAGGGAGAAATACACGGAGGAGAGAGGCTTGGACAACTATGTAGGCTTGGATGTGAAATTGCCTTGAGAGATGAAGTGTGGTCTTTGTTCCCCCAAATGAAGGCACTGGACAGACAGGGATGAAATAATGGAGCAATGACACAATGAAGAGGGTGTTAAAAATTTGCTTTGCTGCTGGATTAGGGTTACGGCAAATAACACTGAAGCAATGATTCAAATGACGATATCCAAATTCCTTGTTTGTGAAAACTTGGCAATAAAGATTTTTCTGATTCTGATAGGAAAGCTGCTGCAGGTTTATTGTAAACTCTGACAGAATACAACAAAGCCAAGCTGGTCAACGGGGGCAAACTGAATTAGAGTCAATGCACACCTGCTTTTACACCCTTTGTAACTCCCACCGTGGGCCTCCTCCTGTGACCCTGAGCTTCATTACTCTATTTGTTCAGATACCATTATTTTTAACATAGTGTATTCCAGTATGGTTTTTCCTGAAAATACCGGTCTCTCAGTTAACTACCTAACACTTCCATTGTGATACCATTCGGTTTCCCACAAAAAACTTAAATACTTCATTTATTGGTTCAGTGATTATATCATTCGTAAAATGAATAACACTCAACATTAATCACAGAGCTATTATTTACAAGCTCACTTCTCTTTTGTTTTCTTCAGTACTGTCCATGAGTCTCACATAAAACAAATAAAGTCTCTTATCATCCTGCATAATTATTTGCACATAACTGGCACCCTCCAGCCTATTCTGATAACATCATGGTGTCTTTGACTGAACTAAGTGCACCTTCCAACTGTTATGTTATTAATCCATAACGCCATCTCCACAATAAGGAAACCTCTAACCTGCTCATGTATAGTTACACTGTCATTTGAACTCACTGGTTATGTATTTTGATTAATATGATCACACAGAATCTCTTTTATTTTGAAAATATACTTTGGATGATAAATTATGGATTTTAAAATAAGGGTTAGGGTTAGGTTGGTTATGGCTACGATTAGGGGAAATGCTGTAGAGAATGAATGCAAGTCAATTAGATCATGCCTTCGCCATCCTAGGGAAAAAACGACCCTCCTGCACGGTCTGCCGTTGCTTTAAAGAGTCCATTTGAGTAAACGGATATGACATGATCGCCTTGTGTAAACATAACCAAAGTTTTCTCAGGGGGTGTGTCGTGTTGAGTGCGCAGGTAGATCGCCTTTGCCCCACACGACTGCACCTTAGCCTTTGGACACGGGCAGCCACAGCTCGCCTAGTTAGGTCAAAGGTAGTTGAAGTGCCTTTTTTGTTACCCCAGTCCTCAGTCGGCACTGCTTCACCGAGGCTGCAGCCTGACCTGCACCGTCCGTCATGAAGTTCTCTGCATGCAAAGCAGACCTCTTCCTCACAACAGTATTCTTACTTTTGCTGTATACCACT
>OMLB01026142.1:0-47272 GCA_900302555.1 Myripristis jacobus
TTTTATTTGATCTGATCAGGACTGAGAGGTCAGAGGTCAGACTCAACATGGTGACATCACTGATGACATCACTGATGACATGTACATTTTTTTATCATGAATTTTGTTCCTAAAATGAGAGAGTGTGTGTGTGTGTGTGTGTGTGTGTGTTTGTGTGTGTGAGTGTGTGTGTGTGTGTGAGTGTGTGTGAGTGTGTGTGTGTGTGTGTGTGTGTGTGTGAGTGTGTGTGTGTGTGTGTGTGTGTGTGTGTGTGTGTGAGAGAGAGAGTGTGTGTATGTGTGTGTGAAAGAGAAAAGAGATCTCTCAGTCACTGAAAGGTCTCTTTTAAAGGTCACCCAGTTGCAATTAGACACATCATCAGGCTATTAACAACAAGGGAACTGCCACCCCCTTCCTCCAATCAATGAAAAGGATGCTAGACAAAAGGACAGACACCACTTGTGACAGCATATGCCATTAATTTCAGTCCATCGCAAATGAGTCTGAACTTCTCAACAGAGGGTAAACTAACACATGGAATAACAGGTTAATATTTACTTCCACTGCCGCAGTGGAACAGATGAACAAAAAATGAATAAAATGTATATTAAAAGGGGATGAATCGGATAATGGCTTGTACTTTCATTATAGAACCTAAAAAGTTTGTGTTCGTTCACACTCTGAAAGACAGCACTGTGCACGTGTGTGTGTGTACAGATTTGTGAAAATGTGCTCGTTCCTTTTATTTCTCTTATCATTTAATGTTTCAGTCACCTTACCTCTGAATTTTTAAGCCTATCACTACCACTGAAATACCACAAGAATACCTAACCTCCAAAATCCCTTCACACAAGCATGCACAGCCATAATTGAAATCCTTTTTTTTTTTTTTTACCACAGCAAGAAGCCCTCACCTCTGGCTATTTTTTATGTTCATATCAGTGCCATTCAAAGTTTGAATGACAGTAGCATTTTGATGATGTGCCTATATAATGTGGCCTACCCACACACCCTTGCACTCAAATATTGAAATCAAATTGCATTTCTTTCTACACAGCCAGATCTTTTATCCCTCAGCCATTTCTGTTGTTCCCTTATGACTTAATTTGCATAACACTGCTGAGACAAAATAGCAGTAGGAGCATTAAAGAATGTACAATTTATGGATGCATGTTGTTGTTTCACCCCAAGGAGTCACTGGTAATGTCTCTTTGTGTTATCCACCCATAAGTAAGACAAACTGATGCCACCATCTAGTCAGTGGTTTAATCACATCATTGTCAGATGAGCAATCAGTCATAATGGGGTGATGTCAATGGTTTTGTCCAGACAAAACAGAAATATGATGAAAAAACAAAAATCCAGTGCCCTCCCTTATGTAAATGAGAACACCATCAGGAAGTATTTACATAGTCAGAAGCAGACAGCTCGGACTGGTGCACTTGCTGGGGTTAGATTTGTCCATGTTGGCAAGCCATCCTGCAAGCAGTGTTTGTTTATCGAAAAGCAGTACTTAACCTTCAATGTACAACTCTCAATAGTTATTCAAACCATGCTCCTTCTGAACTTCAAGCATTTCAGTAATTTCAGTAAGAAGGTTACATAATGAAACCAGCACCACTTTAGACTGTCAAATATCAGACATTGGTTTGATTCTATTATCCCAAGATACCCCTTTCACTAGCTGGCAGGATTACCATCATTGAAAAAGGAACAAAGTGCATTTACATTTGCATCAATTTTGGAATGGGTAAAAGGGATTAGTGGTAAGGGTTTGCAAACTGTATACCCAGGGCTAATAGTATGATTAGAAAGGAAGGTTTTTTTTGTTTTGTTTTTCTTCTTGTTCACTGAACAGGTCAAGTGGGGATAAGAGTAATGCAGAATCAGAAAGTGTCACAATAAGACTAAAACTTCCCTTTTACCTTGTCCACTTTCTAATTATTTTCCTTGCCATCACTCTGGCTTTGTTTCACATCGTGCCCCATCCTACCTTTATCATGGTCCTTCATTCAATACCTCCATCTTTCTTTTTCTATCTAACTCTGACTGTTTTTCTCCCCCCATCTCTGTCTTTGGTGCCTTAATTTCATCAGCATGGAAATGTGGCACACAAAGGTTCCTTTTCATCTCCACCTTGTAAAAATGCACGACAGGAAGCTGGAAGCCAATTGTAGGACAACAGACAATTAATCTCCCCTTTCCCCCTTTTAATCTCTCCTTTCTCTTCCTTTACTCCCTTCTTCTTTATCTTTACCCGACCACCACCACCACTCTGTACACACAATCTCTTTAACCCTTTCTCTTTATCTCCTTGCCTTGTACCCAACCAGCCCTCTGCACTTCCCACATTGAACTCCAGGCCACTATGCAAACAGGAGCCCAGTGGTTATTTGTAATTCCAATTACAAAGACAAAATAATCAGAGGGGAATCAGAGGTCTAGCAATTACGAAAGACAGCGGCTCCTTCCAGTGAGAGACGCTCTTTTAATTAGTCCCCAATGCTTGAGAAATTATGAGTAGTTCACAAATGAATCATATGTTTTCAACCACACTTTTTTTAGTGGGGTTTGTAATTATTTGTCCCCGTGAAAGACTCAGTTTTTATTTATTCTTCTGAATTATACAAATGTGCAGACAGACTGGCAGCTGCAGCTTGCAACTGCTCACTGGCAAAAAGCAAACCCATGGGCCCTCCTGCAGGCATTGCCAGGAAAGGACGCCTTCATCCAACCACAGCTAGTTAGCCTATTTAAATGGTTATTCTTATAAAAGCCTGTTCTCCCCAAACTCCCCCCAAAATCCAACACTGCTGTCTTGATTTTTTTAGTGAACAGCCTATTTTTACAGACCTGGAAACATATGACTGAATACATACCCATTTGGCATCTGCCTGTGGAAAGCATGCCTTTTAATTACTGTGGTATAATTAAGCATTGTCAACCACTCTTTGTTAACTGCTACCGTCCCTCATGCATTAAAGACTGCCATGGTCTGACCACTTCTCAAACAATGTAATACAGAGTCATCAGTTTTTAGTAACTACCAGCCCATTTCAAATCTCCCTTTCTTAGGTAAGATTTTAGAAAAAGTTGTTCTTGAACAGGTTATTAATTTCCTTAAAACTAACAATATATTTGAGATTTGTCAGTCAGGTTTCAGAGCCTACCACAGCACAGAGACTGCACTGCAATATAAGAATTAACACTGATTCTAATAACCATGAAATTCTAATGCACAGACTTAAAAATTGGGTTGGTTCCTCAGGAAGGGTTAAAAGTTCGCTTAAATCATATCTGATTGGCCGTGTTTTTTGTTTCCCTGGGTGACTACTCCTCAGAGAAAACATGTACGGTGCTGCAATGTTCTATGGTAGGTCCAGTTCTTTTTAACCTCTATATGCTGCTACCTGGTGACAGACAACATAAAATAGAGTTTCATAGCTATGCAGATGACACCCAACTATACATTTCTGTATAACCATACGATAGCGATATGATAGGTTAGTTCAGTGCTTATAGGACATTAAAGTATGGATATCATACAATTTCCTTCAGATGAATCAAGACAAGACAGAGATAAAGCCAAGAGACAGCGACTATCTGCATACCCTCAGTCACTGGCCCTTCATAACAAGAACCAGGTCAAAAACCTTTGGGTTATTTCGTTTCTGACCCAAGTTTTGAAGCACACATTAGAATTGTAACCAAAGGGTCCATTTGCCATCTCAGAAACATTTCTAAGCTCAGACAATTTCTCTCTCAGGCTGACACAGAAAGACTAATGCATGCTTTTATAACCTCTAGGCTTGACAATTGCAATGCTCTTTTTTTTGGTCAACCTAAAAAAGCTGTTGGCCTATGAGAACTTTTTCAGAATGCAGCAGTCTGAGTATTAATGAAGACCAGACAGAGAGCATTTGTTGCCAATCAGTCCTAGAATTGATTTTAAGATTTTATCACTAGATTTTTCTAAATAGCTTGGAACCAGTATATCTCTCAGATCTGCTTTTTAGATATGTGCCTAGCAGTTCCCTCCCCCTTTTGTTTTTCAGTAGTGGTTATGAGATCAAGACGTCTTGGCCATGAATGTAAGCATGTTACATGACCCTTTTCTCATGCAAGAAATCACTGCATTCAATCATGTGATGAAAGAAAGAAGAAAAAAATGCTAATACATAGACACCAGTGATTATGATCACAGAGCAATTCTGTAACTACGAACAGTAGTCAAGGTTGCTGAATGATACATCAGTAATCCTGTGCAGCAGGGATACTTTAAATCTGCTTAAAAATTAAACATTTCAAAGGGTACACTCTACTAGCACGCATGAGTCATCACCAGGAGCCTGACATATACTTTTCCTCCTGACATTTGCTATTCAGTCTGCCTCAGCAATAAAAATTGAACACCAGGGCATCGGACCTTGAGATAATCCTTTGTTTCCCTTTCAACCTGAAATGCCTGGAAGTTGTAGTCACTCCTTAAAAATGTACTAATTCCGATTTCACTAGTTTACCATCCCTCTGCCTCAGATGTCCCCACCCATGGGATGGAATTAGATATATCTTGGCTCATTCTATTATTTGCATCAAGGATGAGAGGTGTAAGCTAAGCTGAGGATTTGAGTGTAAAAGCCTGAGATTGTGTGAACTCCCTTCAATTTATGGAGAGAGGCAAAACTGGAGATCTTCTGAAACAATGCCAAAGTAGCCATGCTCAGCTAAGTCAAACAGGCTTAGTGCCTTCGAGGGAGGATCACATTACGTTTCAAGGAATGCCCAAGCATTAATGATTGCCTACTCACCATCAAGTGACCAGCCCATGCTGTGAAGAGAGCATAGAGCTTAAACAATTCAGGGGAACAGTGCAAAGCAGTGAGTTCGTAACAAGCAAATCCATTCAAGATTAGATGAAATACCCAGGAATGACAGAAAGAGAAAGGACACTTTAAAAGTACCTAGCAAAGGACGCTGTCTGGCCTTACTGTAAGGGCAAAGATCAGAGACAAATGGAGAGAGGATTGAAAGAAATACATCCATTACATATTGAGCAGACTGCTAATGTAGCTCCTTGATCAACTGTGGCAGGACAGGCAAGGAGAAGGGCAAATCATCTGAAGGCCATTAAAGAAGGCACACTACAGTCAGGCAATCAATGTCACTTAACACTTCCTAGTGAACCCAGCCCAATTTAGCTGGAGTGAATGATGGTTGAGCACTCAAGAACCTTAATTAGCAAAATATTAAAAGGCCTTTCACAGGCACTTTATCTTTGATGGATGGAATAGACCTGTTCCGCCCCCCTGTGATGTCACAGCAGTGACCTGCCCTAAGTGACCCATGAAGGAGTGGGAATACAGAGCTGTGATTGGATTTCAGAGATGATCTAAGGGTCTGTTGCCTCCCACTCAATTCAACACGGCATCCTCAGTCTCCATGGTAGTCTCGTGCTGATCACTCATCAAAGGCACAACGGTGAAGAAGTCACATGCTGCCCTAAGTCACTGTCTCGTACTTAAATTTCTTCTCCCATATCTCTGTGTTACGGTTATTGTTATTTTATGGCTCTTCTTATTCTTTCTCATGGGCTTACACATCTTTGTTTTTTCCCCAGCTCTATCTATTTCTTTTTCTTTCAATCTTCCTCTTGCAGTCTCCTTTACTTTCATGCTCTCTATCAATTCTCCCTCTGTCTTCCTCCTTCTCTCTCAAATGATTTGATGGGCTGACCTTGAGCTGATTGATGATTGATGGCCACTCAGGGGGAAGGAAAGAAAAAAAAAAACAACTACATAAAATGAAAGCGAGACCTAAAGACCCAAGAGGGAAAGCAGGGGGAGATGCTCAACTTGTTGTCTGCCCTCTTTCTGTGACTCTGATGATGATGGGCCTCTTTCAGCACCATTGGGCACTGGTAATTATCCCTTATCACAATTTCAGCAGAAGTTAAGTGTGAACCCTGTGCACTGACACCATCTAAGTTTCAACTCTGTGAAAATCCAAGCAGCATACAGCCTTCTGCAAAGGGGGAACAGTGCTCTTTGGGAATATTTTTTCTACCCCCTCTCCCTGCACTCACATTTAGACTTATTACTCTTCAGATGACCTCTCATTTTTAAACAAGCATCCCGCAGATGTGTGAAGTACTGTGCAGCAGGGGTTAGCCCAGGAAGTGAAGGTGTCGAAACACACTGAGGCTTTTAGAAATCACCCCTGGCCAGTTATGCAGCAATTCTTCTTGGTTCCTAGCCAATGCTAATGTCCCAACACTGCAACAGTATCCAACAATCCATGCAAGCACCCATGATAAACATATGGTGGTGTTAAATGTGGAACTCGTTTGACAGAATGACAAGGATGGAATATTTATGGGACACTAATTACCATCTAATGTGATTGAGATGTTATTATATTTAATAAATGAACATTAAAGGAATGAGGTGCAGGGATACAATATCTGTCTGTGTTTGTATTGAACTTTGTGTTTGTGCCGAGCTCTGGAGTATGCAAACTGGATGGATGCATGCAAACAATCTTCAGACTACTTAGGATGAATGCAATCAGTGCCATCAATGAGTCCCTTTGGCTATTTAATTTGGTGTGCATGTCTAATTGTGTGTGTGTGTGTGTGTGTGCGTGCGTGCATGGGCGTGTGTGTATATATATCTGCACAAAGACAGCAATGTCCCACAGCAGAACTCCACAGGGTGCTAGTTTGTTCCACAGCCATACAGACTGAAAGAAGACATCATAGCTTGAACCAGTCACTCCGTTTCACAAACTCTGTTTTTCGACTCTGGGAGGCACAGCAGTTGTGATAAGGGAGCGTGCAGAAGTTCAGAGAGAAACAGCTATAAACACTTGAGGCTTGTCTGTAATATTTTATGTAAAATGCATAACTTCTGTGTCTTCACACAAGAGTTGTGTTCCACCACACAGTTGAGGCTTTGAGCCAACTGAGCCATTAGGGGTGCACTGTACTTTGAGATTGTGTTTACTGGGCAAACAGTCAAAACATCACACATCTTTGTTGACAGAGGGGAGGCTGTGCAACAGAATTGAACCAAACAATAGCTGAATTCTGTGAAATGTTATAGAAGTATTCAGAGGTGTTAGATATGCACTGAATGTACAACATATTAGGGGCAGTTATTGGAGTATTTTCATGAAAAAAACTGTTGCGGTGAATCCAGGTAAGGGCAATTATTCTTAAATGAAATGTGGAATGTGCAAAAGGAGCAGCAACTTCATAGGAACATGTTGCTACATTTTGTACATTCAGTTTAAGTTATGAATAACTAATAATGAATCAAGCACCCCTCAGTTAGTTTCAATATTTCAAACTATCTTATCTCTCATTTGAATGCATATTCACATCTAGACCTGGCATCAAATATGTGCATAACAATGATATTCATAGCTGAATAACAATGGCGTCATACATCCAGTAGCTACCTTCCTTGGTTCTGAATACGCTGAAGTTGAGGTGATGTCAGAAATATAAGCTTTCCATGTGGAGTTTTGAGGCATAATTCTTACATGAAGAAGTCATCACCCAACTGTTAACAATGATATCTACAAAATTGCTCTGGAGGAAAAGTTTTCCTCTTTGCAAAGTGGTTAAATCACTCACAGCAGGCTTGTGGGAGACATGCAGTGCAGCCGAGCAGTCAGTTTTTACTTGAAATGGAAAGAAGACCCTGCACTGCACAAACAGTAGTCTGGTATAGTAAAAAAAAAAAAAAAAAAATAGAGCACCTCGTTAATAGAATATTTGCATAACACTGTAGCACAGGTATCAGTGAAAAACTGGAGATCATATAAATGGCATTGTTGTGCAAAAGAAAACAGATAATAATGAAACTAGCAGTGCTGCTCAGGGCAAACAAAAGCCATATCAACAACAAATAAAGGGAGGATCTTTTTATAGTCCCCTTAGCCGTCAAGCAAAAGTGAGGCAGGCTTTGAAAGTTTTATTTCCTTATTATAAGAGTGGACCTTGGGCACTTCAGCCCTTTGAACACAGAGATGAATGTGTCCTCTAGTTTGTCAGACAGGTTCTTACTCTGTGTACACTAAAAGATAAAAAAGGAAAAAGACAAAGTAGTGGTGGCCTCTTTTAACAGTGACCGTCACTGGAGATTCATCTTTTGCCTGTTCCTCTTCAGTCACAAAATGTGTGGAAAAATAATGCGTTTTTTCAGGTTGCAGTTCCATCCCAGGGTATTCAAAAGATAAGCTCACAAAATTAAAATCTGTTTTTCTTTCCAAAGAATGGTGTTACTGTGGTGGAAAACCAACAGGGTTACTGGAAAAAAATGCACAGTTTCAGGAATAAAGTATTTCTAGCTCGGTTGGAGTGTATGGCTCTGTGTCTTATGGCATACACTTTTGTGAAACAGTGTTTGGGGTCTGCAATGACAATAACCAGTCGTACTGTATTGTAAACTGTCAGACAGAACATGTATGGGGGTAAAAGAGGTGATAAATCCAACCCTTTTCACTGGTGCATTGAGGTAAATATTTCAGGCACACACAGGAGACCAGGAGGAAGCTCTTGTAGGGTATTTTACAGTTTTCTATGACCAACTGTACAAATGACACCTAAAACAATGGAGACAAATTGGACCTTTACTTTTCCCTCTTACTGCATGTCTTGATATGTTTAAAAAAACACCAGGCTACAAACCATAGAATACCAAAGCACACCTTGTCAGCTCGAGCTGACGTTCGCTGCACAGTGTGAAAGACAATGCAAAGTTAAGCTCTTTTGTCCATTAAGGCATAGGCCACAGCAAGTGTATGCAAATGAGAAAATAGACCTGAAAATGCAAAATTACATCTCTATGCTGTTCCTTTCAATCGCCCCTACAACTACAATGTTCTTTGTGTATCTAAAGTTGTCTGAATTTATTTAAATCTTAGTTTCTATTCAGTAAAACATGGGAAAGAGATGTCCTTTAACCCCTTCAGATTAAGACAAGGAATGGTTCAGCACCCCAATGTGGATTTTTTACCAGAAGATCGTGTGTTTGTGCTTGGGATGTCAAGAACCGATACACCCGATACCACATCTATACCAAAGCACACCCGCAACCAACATGACAGCATGTGAGAGCACAGCACACGCAGCAAAACAACAAAGATGGTGAGCAATACTCCTCCTGCTCCTCCTGACCAGCAAACTGACAAAAAAAAAAAAAAAAGAAAACGTGTGAAAGGAACAAATTACAAAAGCCACATATGGAAGCGTTTTGCCTTCGAGGCAGATGGAGAAAGAAACACAGACGAGCAAAAAGCCAACAAGCAATTGGTGGTTTTGCCTTTTTCAGAGGAAGAGTGGAAACACTTCCAACCAAGCAAAGCAGATTTTTCTGTTCCTCAAATTTGGAAATAAGAATGTATCAAGATTTTTTTTTCTTTTTTTACTCGAAGGCTGCATGCTTTGAGGCAGTGCTCTCTATATTTTTGCCCAATTTGTTTTTTACCTCTTACTGTAAATAAAATGTTGTGCAATACAAAGTTGCTTGTTTATATTTTATGTGACTAATACCTGAATAATTCTTGGTTAAGTTAATTTACTTTGTGCTTATTACTGTTAAATAAATAGAGCAAAACTTTATACTGAAGCACATGGAATATATTCCCCTGTGGTTTTGAATTGGCATTACAAAAAAACAAAACAAAATTCCGGTATCATGACATCCCTAGTTTGTGTGCAGGTGTGAACATGTGTGTGTGTGTGTGTGTGTGTGTGTGTGTATACACTTCTCACTCTTGCAGCATTTTTCACAGCCCTGACACGTGCAATGCTTAACAAAAAGCAACACAACGAAGGATCCGGGCGCAAACTGTATGACCAACCCCAAAGACACTCCAACTGGAACATTCATCATGTGTCTGTCTCCTAGTTTCATGGCTTTACTGTATGATTGATAGTCAGTGTAACCGTGACTAACATGTTGTCGGACTTAATTAGCAAAGATGAATAGCGGAGTGTTGATGCAGTGTCAGCCTTGTTTGTGAAGAGACCTGTGTGTGGAGAGCTGCCCACCAGAGGCAGTGAACGATGAATCTGTAACACCTTGCCAGCTCGAGCTGACGTTCGCTGCACAGTGTGAAAGACAATGCAAAGTTAAGCTCTTTTGTCCATTAAGGCACAGGCCACAGCAAGTGTATGCAAATGAGAAAATAGACCTGAAAATGCAAAATTACATCTCTATGCTGTTCCTTTCAACCACAACACCTTATTAAATCTTGCAACTTTTAATTTCTGTGTCCTCTCCATGTCCTCCAGTAAGCTTTTTATTAAATATACAGTAAATGACCACACAGACAGCTTGATTATGGAGTCCTGCCCTATTCCTCCGATTTCTCATTTTTCTACTGCCACATGAGTACAGAGCAATACAAAACTCCACACACCATTCTCTTCTGCCCAACAGAGAGGACAAAGCTAGGAGAGTCCTCAAAGAACCCCAAACTTACAACAAGCCGACCACAGGAGGAACTTTAAATTACCTATTAATAATTCACAATAGTAGAGTAGAGACATACTTGTGTTGTTGACTCATACCACAGTCAAAAATAGCAAGCGCTTTTCACACCTAAGTGGAGGAAAAGTGGAATCACATTTCAAACTGACCTTGCGCACCCCTTGTTAAGCGGCCCACTTCAGTTAAGGATAGCACCAACAACTAAAGTAAATAGCAAAAGTATTTTAAGGAGAGTGTCACCACCCGCATGTGCCAGAAAACCATTTCCATTTATAGACGACCCCAAATAATGCTCTGGGATCGTTTTTAATAATGCATCTCAGGGAGTTTATAGGCCATGTGACAGAGTGGTAACCTGTCCAGCTTTCTGCTCAGAGTGTGCTTGGGTAGGCTCCAGGCCCCAGTGATTTCCTGAGGGACTAAGCAAGAAAAGAAAATAGTGAATAAGAAAATAATTTTAAATAAAAAATGTATCAGCTAAATAAATGGCCGCAGGTAATCAAAAAACTAAGCTTTGTACAAAAAAAAAGGAGAAAAAAACTCATGAATGAAAAATAAATAACATTTTATTGCACTTAACAACAGCATTTCTCCACAGATTAGGGGGAGCTCTAACTTTGTTCTACAGCAGCCACACTGACAGATAAGTCTGCAGACATTTATTTTGTTTATCATCCTCGTGAGTGCACATATTGGCCCGATTAATTGGTCTATCTCTGATGTAGTGAACTGCACTGATCCACAGTTTCTCTGTCTATCCAGAGGGATCAATGTTGTGGAAACTATTTTAAAGGTAGATGCAGATTTTACCTTTTAGGCATCTTGAACGCAGTTAAACTCTGACTGTTTATAATTTCAAGGTCACCCATCTCAATCAAGATAAAAATTACTTCCCACCCAAATGGGGCTGAATGGACCGACTTGGTTAGAGGCATTACACAGTGTACCATTTCCTATCTCTATGGCTACTTTATAGTCATACAATATTGGAATTTGCATTATTGTCTCAATCACCTTTGGCACAACCCCAGTCAGGCCCCGCTCTGCAGTTTTCCAGACATAAGTGAATTAGCCCAGCTCAAGAAGAGTCAGAATGATATCTCAGTATAATTAATAACTTTAAAGCAAATTCATTAATGGATTCTAATCTTGGTCCAGGCTGCTTATGCCTCCAATGATTTCCTCATCAATATTTATGGGCAAACTGCTCCTGTGTTTTGTTATGGTGAGACTCACTGGCAGGAGAAAAGACGAAGCAATGGGAGTGATGTTCCAGTTATTTTATGCCAATTTTTCAGACTCAAAAACAAATAAAAATCACCCTCTACACAAGCCTGATTGATTGTCTCTGAGTGATGCCGTTTCAAATGATAGATTGTCCTGCCAGCATTTCCATACAAGCAAGGTTCATGCTTTTCATTACTCAAAACAGAAAAGGCCTCTGAGGACAGAGAAAACACAATTTAACCAATCTAAATGAATCTGGATGAAAAAGGTCAGAGCAAAGTGAGCTGTGTGTGAGCACTGCCTCAATGATGAAGCAGCAGTGCAGAAAATCTTCGATAAACATCATCAGCAACTTGAAACAAGCTCATTCCCAAAAACATGATCCAAATTGAACTGGTGTATCTGTTGTAATGATGTTTCAATTTAGTTGGACCAACGTGTGATATCTGAGAGAGGTGAGGAAGCGGGCTGGAAAAGGCACTGAATTGAGAACTATATCTTCTTTTCACGTCATGATCTGTGTGCCCAACGAATGGTAAACATCAGAGTGAAAGCCACTGAGCCTGAAAGGGTAAGCTGTATGGCGGGGCTTGCACTCTTGTATGGGGAGGATGGAGAAAGTTCATGTCAGAGTCTTATGCCAAAATCATGTAAAGTCAAATCAAGAACTGGGAAATCAAAATAGCCGCAGATGCATTTCAGCCATCTTGGCCGTCACCCAAGCATATCAAAAAACAGATGTTCACAGGATGTGTTATGTTGTCGTTTGATGTTCTCCTTACGCCCTGCTGGCAGCCAGGGCGTAAGGATGGCCATGTCAGTCCATCTGTTGTCTGTCCGTCCATCCAACATTTCACCCCAAGGCAACATATCTTGAAATCTGTTGGGAGGACTGCCATGAAATTTGGTCCGCATATTCATGTTCTTCAGAGGATGAACCCTGTTTACTCTGATGACCTTGTGACCTTTCCTCTAGAGCCACCCTCAGGCCAAAATGTCATCTTTGCACACAAGTAATCACAAAATGTAATTAGTGGATTGTCAGGATGGTAGGTGAGTGCATCTATACTCCCCTAAGGAAGGTTTTTCTTGGTTGTGACGGCACTATGACCTTTCCTCTGATGCCACGCTTAAGCTAAATATATGACTTGTACACAACATCTCTTAATGTGAAGGACAGATCGCCAAGTAATTTCCCAAGTGTACTCATGCTTCCCAGGAGATGAAGCCCTCTCAGTTTTAATGGTGTCACCATCACCTTTCACCTAATGTCACCTTTTGGCCAAAATGTCAAATTTGCTATATTAGCATTCATTTGGCGGATAGCCATGACATTTGGAAAGCACACGCATGCTACTCAGAAGATGAACCCTTTCGATTTTGGTGACCTCAGTACCTCTTTTCTGTGACTCTTAGGATGATTTGTACGAATTCCTTTCTCACACTGCTTGCATTCCCCCAACATGCACTGACCAATCAGGACACTGGCATTGGTGGACTTACACTAATTGTATGAGTGCAATTTCAAAATTCTTCCCCGACACATTTTCTCTCAATCTTTCATCAAAGGTCATATTCTCATGTATCAGATGTCCATCAAAGATCACCTTTTTTGTATCCCTTCTTAATGTACATGCATTGACCACACACAGACTTACTTGTCTCAGAGTAAACAATTTTCTAAGTTGTCGACTTCTCATTCTCTCTCCATCTCTCTTTCGCTAGCCAAGCCAAGTTTAACTGGGCCAAAGCAGCGCCACGTCACCTGTGGCTTTTGAAATCTCTTAAGCTCTACTTCTCCGGCGGTCAATTATTCATTGAAACTTTGCTGCGAACAGACTAGCTTGGCAGGTGACAGCTTTAAAAACTAGTCACAGCTTTTGATAGGAAGCACACTTTGTTCTCTACATGGGCAGAAGCCGCATATAAATTCACACTGTGTATACTTTATGCAGCTGACTGACCTCCCGTGGCAAGCCAAGAGCATAAAAATAAACAGTTTTGATATGACAAATCAGAAAGACTATACAGATCTATGGGGGAGAAAAGCTACATAGTTCTACCCTTAGACTGGGACTGTTTAAGGCTTTGTATAACTTTCTGTCTTGTTTTTCTGACAGTGCAAAATAATGCTGTGTCTGTCTAGTACATGTCAGGGTTTGAACCCACATCACAGTGTAGTCATTGCCATCGGCGCATGAATGATGGTGGAAAGGTACTGGCATGTCCATCCATTCCAGGACACAAATATCATTCATGGCAATTCATCTCTTGTCAAATTTTTGAACAAGTGAAAGGTGGTGACCCTATTTTTACTAATGCGTGGCTTGTCAAAACTGGTTTCACAATCAGCCCTGCCTAAGGAGTAATGTACAGTATGTGCTATACAGCAGCACTGTCTCCCCTGTTACACTCATCATATGGCATGTGTGGGACATCTTCCCAGCAGTGATGATATGACTTACTTATATGGCTTAACTGACTTACAATAACTGGATTATTTTGCTCTCTAACTGCATTACGTTGCTCTCTAAACTAACATCAAATGCACTTTTAATTGGTAACTGAACTTTAGCTAATGTTAGCCTTTGATAGCTAATCAATGCCATCACTTTGAAATCCACTTTGAAGCTATACATCTAGCACAATGCATATGTGCCGTGCATTAAGTCAGAAGTTAAAACAGCGTAATTCCATACACGCAGCTAATTGCTGATCAGGGACAGAATGGGATCAAAAATCATCCCAGAAAGCCTATCAGCTGCTCAGTCAATGAGAGAAAGAAAAAATACACTCGAAGGCCCCAGCCGCTGATATGTGACGTTACTTAATATGGGAATACAGTCAGATTACTGTTAACTAATACAGTAAATTAACTTCTCTAGCTGTCCTGCTGTCACATAGAGATGTGACAACGTGTGGGTGTGTTTGTGTATCACAGGGAGCGAAAGAGAGAAACAGTCAAAAGATAAAATAAATCTAATTTAAAGGCAGATGCTTTTGAGAGAAAATAAATTTACCATTCAATTGAGTGACACTTTGTCCACGTGATTATTAAGATGCATCGGCACAATTTCTGTTGCTAATATATTTTTATTAAAACTAAATTAGGAGACTGATAAAGGCTTCTATCTCTTAAAATATGAGCACTTATACCTCTAACCCTCTCGACAAGTCTTGCAGACAAGCCCAATTTTTATTTATTCACTTTGTAAAATTTGAGCTGTTTCTGATAGCACAACTCTACACAGAATCCCAGGCAGTAAGAATACAAAAAGATGAATGACAATTTAGGGGGAAGAGTTAAGGTGGAGTCACACGCTCTGATGAACCAATTATCCCATCTGGGCCCTTACACATGCCCGCTTCGTTTTGCATGACACTCGTTTAGAGGTGTCAGCGATGTATCAGAAGGGTCACTGACAGGCGAGAGGGAATATGAACTGCAGCAACAGCTCTGGGATGCACGCTCCCTGTGTCACTGCTTCCTGTTGCCATGGCACGTCACCAGCAAGCTGTTGCTATAGTTGCAGCATATGTTTTCAGTTTTGTTGGAGATACGCAGCAATGTCCATGAAGCATAAAAAGAATACTCCTGTGTCACATCACTGGCACCGACGCAGACTGCAATTCCTCAATTCTGCTGGTCCGCTGTGTCTCTATCAAGGCCCTGGTGACCTCGAGAGCATGGCAACGGTAGATTTGAAGCCTGTGTGAAATAATACAGCAGCCACGGCTTTCACAGGTTGGGATGTGCCTCCTCTATACCACCTGCAGTTACACACATTGTAGTTATCTTCAGGATTTATCTGCTTCAAGAATCTCCTTTTTTCTATCAAGTTTTTTCTCTCAAGTTTTTTCTCTCCATTTTTGTGTCCTATCATTGCCATTCCTGAAAATACATTTTGAGTTGCAATAGGTCTGGTTAGAAGATCAGAATTGTTTTTTTGTTTGTTTGTTTGTTTGTTCTTATAGCCACCTTTTAGCTGTGTTTAGCTTGTACATGTGCAACATCAAAACTCTACTCTTCTCTTTTTTGAGCTTATGAAACTAGAAATTTAAATCACAAAAAGCACTGTTTGGAAAATGTGGAAGAAGCACACAGGCCTACCGGTGACTCATGCTATGAGGACCATGTTGACTCAACCATTAAATGGCATGCTTATTCCAGGCATCTGTCTATTGAGTCTAAATGGCCCTCAAATTGTTCCACATTTTCCACAAGTGTAAATAAGGCGCGTGTGTGATGGGATGTCGGTCTATGTGAGTCGGTGTGGGCAGCCCCTGGGAAGTATCTTCCATCTTTGTAACATCACACTGACAGCTGGAAAATGCCTGAGCTTATTGCTCTGTAGAGGACCTGCGCTGTCTATGCAGTTATTTGGTTTGAGAGAGAAAATTAAAAACCACTTTGAAGCACATGCTGTCAAAGTCAAGCAAGAACAATGAAAAACAAACAACACAACATAACATAGAGATGTGACATGTGCCTTGACAACTGCACACATAAGCGAGCAAAAATACTCACAAATTCATGCACACAGACAAAATCTATCCAATAGAGGCAATGCTGGAGAGGACCCAAGTAACTCTCTGTCCTCTGATTGGGCGAGGACAATGCTGACACTAGTGAGTGCTATCTCCCCCCACAGAACTTTGGCCTCGTCTCCTAAAGGAAGTGAGCCACAAGGTGGGAAATTTGCAACCGCCAACCCCTTGGCAATATGGTCCGGCAGCAAGGTCTTTCCATTATAACCATACTGTGTACCACCATTAACAAGATGGCCAGCCAAGCAGAGAGAATAACAAGCCGCATGGCAGAAGGATGGGCACGCATGCAGCTAGCGTGGGCCAGGGTGGACAAACCCAAACTCGCCAGAGACCACGAGCTCTTTATGAATTCTGAATTATCCTCCAATACAGCAAATCATTGCAAGAGACAGAGAAGTATTCGGTGACTACCAGCAGCATACTGAACAGTGCCAATACACATTCTGACATGTGCACGCCCACACACCCACCATCATCCGCACACCTGCACGTCCGACTGTGTGTCCTGTCCAGCTAGCCTGGCGTAGACAGGCTACGCATCACACTGTGCTAATGGACCCTCCAGCTTTTTAAATGAGATCATGACTCTCTGCAAATGAGGCGCACTGAGAGGGACAGTGGTGGGTTGCATCAAAAACGCCACCCTGGACTCCTCAGCAGCTTGGGTAAACAAGAGGACACACATTATGCCTGTGCAGATACACACACAGCTGGGGCAACCTGCCAGAACCTCATTAAACTGCCACCGCCATCAACACCTCCTGAAGACAACTCATCCGGTGGGTGAGACGGCAGCTAGCTACAGCAGCAGCACCCCTTCTCCATGCCTCATTTAACCCAACAGGATGGGTACCACTGACAAAATAAGCACCATGAATATTTACATTATCACAGCAAGACAGCAAAAATGTGAGCTACTGCTGCGGCTGGGAAAGTATTCTGCATGTTCAGTAGTTTTGATTTTTTTTTTTCTGTTGCTTCTTTATATGGGAGAGAATAGATGAAGAAAGGGAATATCCCTGACAAATGAACACAATCCCCTCTAATTTAAATGAAAATCTAAATAGCAAGATAACAGTGGGAGAAAAAAAATGCACCATTTTCTAATTGAGCAACAACCTATGCACTGTAGCCGGCCAGCTACCCATAATCCACTCTCCAATACCAAGGACTATTTGTTTATCCATTTAATTTTCTCACTCTATTTGTAATGTCCACAACACAGGGAGGCCATTTGATGATAAAGCAGGAATCCATTACGCGCTTTTGCTCTCTCTCCTCTGACCTGTGAAAACACTTTGGCTCAGTCTCACAGGGGAAGGGCTCTCAGTCAAAAATTAATCATTTAGGAATGTGACACTCTTTGCCACGGATTGCTGTCACTGCAACTGACTGGATTTAGACTTGGCCTGTACCCATGGCAGGGCAGAGTAACCGGAGAGAAGTGTGACCGGAGCGCTAAACCAAGACTACCCAGCAATCATACAGTATCTCTACCAATAAATAAATAGACAAATACCTGGGAAACATGTTTTTACATCCATAAACACGCTGACAAGTGCTCAACTTTTCTTCATCTCAGAAATGGAGGCATAATATGAAATAAAATAAGGATGTGGAAACTGGGAATCACATCTATGTAGCACTTGGGGGTGTAATGGAAATGATCTTAGAGACAAGTATTTTGCTCTCTGGAGGAAAAGTGTGGACCTAGATAAAATAAAATAAACTTAACAAAACTGTCTGGTTTGAATCCTTAAGTGGGGGAAAGAAATTATGAGGTTGTCAGCCATGCCATTTCAACTTCCATTAACGTTTATAAAAATTTACTTTCATTAATGTGCAAAACACTCAACTTTCATTAACTTCCACGAGAATGAAAAACCAAAAAGCACTGAGAGTAGTTATTCATTTCACAATCTCAAATGCTGATTTAATTTCAGTTTTACACATCCCAATGACAAAAGAGGAGCCAGGTGCTTCCTAAGGTGACAAAGAGAGGAAGAGAGAGAGAGCGCGAGAGAGAGAAAAAGAGAGAGAGGGAGAGAGATACTACAGGACAGAGATGGGTATTGATGGGCGAGCAAGAGTCAGAGAAACATGGCCAATTACACGCATGGCATGCAAAATCAAAATGGTTCCATCTAACTGTTTTTCTTCTGCTCCATTCCCCCCAAGACCTGCTCATATAATGACTCTGAAAAGTGCCCGTATTAATAGAAAGGCCATGCCTGGGCACTCACTCACACACTTAGTGTTATTAACACATATGTGGAAGTAAAAGCCATGTGAAAATAACAACCATGGCGGAGCCAGGAGCTTACTGCTCTCCAATTAGGAAGGAGCGCAAGCTGTAAGAGCAAGATATGTGAGGGACAGATGGTCTTAAAAAGGTCAGAGGTGAGACAAGTCTCAAGCAGCAATCAGTAATACCTTTAATTAATATATTGTTGTACTGTCCGTGTGTGTGATGGAGTGGTAAAACTGTAAAACACACACATTTGCCTCAGCTGGAGACCCTCTTGGAGACCGTATTTTGCTACTGAGAAATGTCAAAAGTATCAGTTGGCTTATTGGTTCCTGATTGACAGTGTCAATAAAGTCTGTTCAAAACTCAGCTGCAAACCAGATGAGTCAACCACAGGCATTTCAGTTGCAACCTCAAATATAGATATATGAGCGAGCGCTCCACAGAAAATAATCTTTGGACAACCTAAATACACAGTGCTGTCACATCAACATCATCTGATTCTGTTATTCTTTTAAATTTCAGCACCTCAATAAATGAATTATTCACATTCGTGTTCCCGGCCGGTTGGTCAATGACATTTTCATTCTGCCAGACATCAGATGCTGTCCTGTTGACAATGTGCAGAAGATTATGTTTTTCAGTTTTAAGACCATGACCTCTATGCAACAAGCAAGGCTGGATTAAGTCCAGGCTCACTTACTTTTGTGCCATGTTGTGGTAATATAGCAGCAAAATAAGAGCATAACCAAATGCATTTCATAAAAGTTATTGCCCCATGCCAGACTCACCTTTCCTTTTACTCCATTACTGTTCAGTATAATACTTGGATTGCAAGGCAACCGAGTCAACAAATTCTACAGTAACAGATTACAAGGTGTAACTAAAGACAGCGGCTATAAAAACTGTCCACCATCTTAAGTCGAAGTGCTATGCAAAGAACTCTATCCTCTATTTTTCAAGTGAAAACAATTTTATGTAACATATAAAATCAAAGTCAAAGAAAACTCAAGTGTGCGTAAGTATTAGCTTTGTTTGGGCCTGCCAGCACAAGCCAAATTTGCTCAGTTGTTTGAACAATATATTAATTTCAAACTTTTTTTCTTTTTACTTGTGAAAAACTCCACACAGCTCTTTCCAAAAACAATGACTGGGATACTCGACATAATCCACCGCCCTCGTGGGTGAAGAGTTTTGCAGCAAACTATTTCCTGCTAAGGAACCCTGGCAAACTGTATCTGTCCACCTGCGAATATACAGTTTGCTGGTGTTCTTGCTCTGTCATTTTAAAGCTATATTTTCACATATATTGCGAGAACTGGAAATCCTGAATGCAGTCAATATAATTTGGAAATAATAACACATGTCCATAAGGAGCTGTTTTCAGATGATTCTAGATAACATTGCTTTCTCTCTGTCTATACCTCTACAGAGTATATAAAACAATAACAATAGATTTGGCCATATTTTAGCACTCAAACAAAATTACCTTTTGATTCATAGATTAAATATGCATCACTAGAGGGCCGTGTGTGTGTGCGTAACTTTCTGCCACTGCTGGATTATTCTGGCAGAGCTTGAAATAGCTGGAGTGAACTGCCTATGAGATGAGAAAAGGAGTTGTGAGGCTGAGTTCCAGTGTCTCAATATTGCTTTTTGTTATTTCTGTCATTTCCCTGGAGCACCGTCATTAGAAGTTCTTTTCAGCCAAACACAGACGACTGCTCTGTGCCTTCAGACCAATCCAAAATGGCGGTGCACACAAACGGCTACAGTGCTCCACAAAGCCCTTGGTCTCAGAAGCTAACAACATATGGCACAGATGAAGGGACTTCCTCCAAAACAGTGCACCAATCCAGTCCCCCCCAGCACTCAGTGCCAACTAATAAACTGTCTCTGCACTAAGTAGTGTTGCTTGGATTTCTCCTTTTCCTTCAGTAGTCCTCCCAGTGTTGCTTCATAGTTTTAAGAAGTGAAAACTCGCTCTGTGCTAGTTTCCAGCCATTGTTTTTCTGAGACACTGACCAAAGGCTTAAAGTATCAAATCCAAATATAATTATCCGTTGGTAATTTGGTAATTCCCCACATCTAGGCAAAGCTAATCGCACAAAAAACAGAGGAGCACCACAACACTGCAGTATGGGCAATGAGCTGCAGTGAAAAACCTGACGTATTTTCATATGCAATTTTTATGCCTGATCAACCAAGACAGATCGATAAAATTAGACACCATGTTGAAAAATCAATCGACAACATGCCTCCAATCCAGTCTATCATACTCCCTCGTGTTAACATGATTTAGTTTATAATATCAATTACACTGGCATCTAGAAACCCCACTCTACATGAACATTAATTTGGCTATGCAATGGCTTCATCGACTGTGTGTTTGTGTGTAGAAAAGCACACAGCACGGAGGGGAGCTGCGGCATGGTGATGCAGACAAAGTAGTTCCACCAGTTAGCAAGCAAGAGGGGCACGGAGAAGAGCATTGGCAATCAATCCCAAACCAACACGGGTTGTCGTGCAACCTTGAAAACATTTTTTGAGTCACCCTCTTGAGATTGTGCTGTTTGCTGGAGCAGATACCCTGCTGCTCATTTTGGAGAAGAACAGATGAAATGTTTGTTTTCACGACAGGTCAAACGCGGAGGATCTGTTACACTCACATGAAGCAGAAAATAGCACTCTACGGTTAAGAACCTGAGCTATCACTTTAAGACTGTTTATTAGTTGAGGTCACCTCGACTATACGGCTTTTTCAGTATCCTTTACAGTCAGCAATAAACTTCAGGGCTCCATTAATACATGTGTCCAATGCAGTACGTCATTGGAGGAAGACATACGATTATTATAAAATGTAAAATACTCTATACTGAAAACCATTTGCTGGCATGAAAATGGTTGTGGCCAGTTTGTTTTTACATGTAAAGCAGGCCTAACAGACTGACTGTTTGTGGACAGTTAGTCACACACACACACACACACACACACACACACACACATAAAGAAATAAACTGATCCCAGGTGACACCATTAAATAGTACAGGACTAAAAGTACTGACTTTGACTTGCAGTTTTCCCTGTTCACTCTCTCTTCTCTTCTTTCTTCTCATCCCTCCTCTCCCTATTCACTGTTGTTTTCCATCTACGCACACATTTCTGCTCTAATCCTCCACTGGCGTACACATCACAATACATATGGTCCGGGCTATGATCTTAAAACAATATGCTTACAAGATGGACTTGGCAGCTCAGTTTGTCCTCTTCTCTCCTTTTGATGGTTTTGTCCTTTGTATGGGCCCCATCACTGACTTTATCAGCGCAGTGCATTTTGTGCTATTATGCGCTTTTCACACCACAATAACTAAATGATGTTTATTAGAGACGCCTCCTTTAAGTTGTTCCTCAGAAATTTCGATTTTTTGTACCCTTTGCCAACGTTGCGGTTACAGTGTTTGAATGGTAAGCAACATATTCTCCCCCATATCGTCTCCCATATTTTCCCTGTTTACCTGGCCACTGTTCGCTCGCAAGCAAACACTCACTTCTGTGCATCTTGCTTACTCGTGCCCGTCACTCGCTCACTTCTTGTGTTGACGGCACTTTGCATTGTAGCCTATGGTGCCTGTCTGTCTGTCTGTCTGTCTGTTAACCAGACATTCAACACAGGGATCAACACACATTCAAGCGACAGTGTCTGCAGTCAAACACTTTCGTAAGCTTTACATGTAGGCTAGCCCAAAAACACACCTCACAACCTTATAATCTTTCGCCAGGAGTACATTTTCAAACCTGCCCACATTGTCATAAATAGCAAGTACCTGGCACTCTGCCCCGCTGAAACCGAAACAGACTGACTGACCAACTGAGCACTGCTGCTAGGGGGCTAAAAACCTGGTTTAATGAAATAACACCCAAATTTCAGCTTCTGGGCCTCTATAAAGAATTTTTAGCCTGAAGGAAGGTAGCAGCAAAAGGCTCAAACACTTTGCCTCCACGGTTAACAGTCAGTGCATGATATTATGGCCACGGTTTTGAGTTTGAGTGAAGAGTTTAACTTTTGTTGTTGTTTGTCAATCTGCAGTCAAGCTCCAGCATAGATTCTCCAGTTTAGAGATTCTCAAAGGCTTTTAATAAGCTTAGCACCACATTAATAAATGATTACATCATAAACATGCACATTTTGGCATATTTTGACCTAGATGTTAGAACAGATAATAAATAATAGAAGGCCGAATCCTGAGCATTTGTACACTGATTTACAGCCAGATTATAATTCTGATGAGAAATGAAATTGAGCACATACAATTCGGTCTGAAACATTAAAAAAAAATCAATCAGTCAGCGAAAAAAGTAGTGTAATTATAAAATAGATAAACCAAATTAAATCAGTAATCATTTGAAACTATTTTTTGTTAGTTAAAAGTTTAAAAAAAAGAATAATTGGAAAACTTTGCCCAGTTAATTAACTTGCTTCATTTAGGGATCCTTGCAGCTCCTTATCTTCTAGTGTTTTTTATGGATTTAGTTAGTTAGTTAGTTTGTTTGTCAGTTTGTTAGTTATTATTATTTTGGCTTTCAAGAACTTATTTGCCTCCATTTCTGCCATTTCTGCAGTGTTAGTTTGTTTATCCCTGTCACCCCGTCAATTATTTTCTGTGAAAAAATGTTTTTCAGTGGAACACTTCAATTGTCTCAGCAGCCTGTTCTTGCCATTTGGCTCAAAAACTTTTTGCTAAACTTAATTGTTAATCCCTAAATCATAACAATGCAGTACATGCATTTGTTTGTCTGTTTGTTTTTTTGTTTTTGACATATTATCAATCAAGCAATGGACACAGGCATCTAATTTGAGTGTGCCAACAGAAATGCCAACAGTACCTGCAGCCAGCTGAGTCCCATCTTCGGGTGGGAACTGTGATGTGAATTCACACCTTTGGCGATGTCAGTTTCAGAATTAGAATTAGGCTTTATTGACCAAACACATCATACACACAAAAAAAATGTGGCTTTGGTTGAAAACAGTATATTTAATATTTCACACCTTTCCACACCAGAACATAAATCCATTCAAGTACATGGAGGTGAAATACATATTACATAAAAGAACTACCCTATCTGATGACACCCGTTGCAAGATAGTGCATTTGAACAAAGTGTATTGTCTGGTTCAAGTGAAAATATAGAGGCATGTTTACTTGGCTGTGTGCTGGTTTTCATTCTTTCTTTCTTTTTCCCCAACATTCACTCTCATCGAGACTCTAAGATGGTGGCTCGTTACTGTGTACTGTCAAATTGGTGTACATTAATAGTGTACATGTATACCTGTCAACTCTCCTGTTTTTTTCCCAGAATTACCCTATATTTTATCCTTTTCTCCTATTGCCCTCCTGTTTAAAATTTTCCAGTAAATCTCCCCTATTTTAAAATGATTCGAACAACCACCAGGTCTAATTCATGTGTTTGCTACATTCCCCTCCAGGTGGCAGTATGTAGAACATACTTGATATATGTAATAGGCATAACACATGAATAAACTTCTAAGTGCTGAATTTATATGCCCTTTTGTGTTTTCATTTATACGATGCAGGGACGTTCACAGCATTTCACCTTCAACCAGGCCTTTCTGATTCTGACCACATAAATGTAGGAACTAGTTAATCCAATCCTCGTTGCACTGATATTTTAAAATAAGTGGTTGCCTGGTGACGATTTTAGGACTCACTTGGTGTACCCTTGTCCAAATGTAAGGGGTATGTGGACAGTGGTTGTGGTGGTGGGGACGGGACAGCCTGGGGCGGGGTGCTGAAAAATTTTCCCTGAATTTCGAATCCCAGTGTTGATAAAATATGTACATGTCTCGTTTTGTTTTAATTTGTTGGTCGTGTTATGTAACATCACAGTACCCACATGCAGCTGAAATATCCTCTGCCACTCCATGCAGGACATGCAGGGCAGATGGGGAACTGGGATGCTGGCACAATCACACACTGGTGGCATTGCTTCCCAACAAACTGCCACCCTCCCCCCTCTCTGATTGGATAGTCATGTAATCCTATCATGTCACGGTTAATCAATTGCCATGTTAAAAAAGGGTAAAAACTGACTGCCTATGGACTTGTTTGTTCCTCTCACACCAACAACAGCCACAAACAACATCAGAATGTCTTAAAAGCACTTGGCTTGAACTTACTGGTGCACATTATAATCTTTCTTTCTTTCAAGAAAATAATCTTTTTAAGACACATTTGATCATTTGAGTTTTGTTTGGACAAATCTTTTATTCACACAGACATTTACAGTATTAATGCAAACTTATTTCATGCGTTGAAAAATGATCACTCAAAAGACTGTCAGAGCGGCTGTGAATGTTTTTCTACAATCTTAAAATAATTAATACTTTAATTTGTACTGCATTGTCAGACACATTTGCCAGAGTTTATAAGAGATGAACATACAGACCAGGTACAAGCATTATGAATACCTGACAGTATGTAACCTCAGGTCCCTTCCCCAACTAATCATTTTCTGCCTGGCGACACAATAGATATTACCCTACATGCTATACAATAATCGTTTGGATTCACGGATTTCCACTGTGGCAACTGATGGGCACTCAATACAAAGACATGCACTGAGTACTCCATGTAATTTCCCTGCAAGGCACATCACCACCCTACTATCATAAAAGCCAATTCACAGCCACCTCCACTTCCCTCTGCAGCAGCAATCATACTGCAGCAGGCATCAGGTTAAAAAGTTAAAAAAAAAAAAAAAAAGTCTCTGGACCTCCCTTACTAACGCTGGTGAATTTGAAACTTCCAAGCCACTAAGTGGTTTGAAAAGTTATATATTCTGGAGCTGAACTGTGAAAACTCTGTGGTAAACATCCGCTTCAAACACAAAAACTGATTTCCATAATAATCCATGAGGCCCCAACGGTCTGCACTACGTCTCCATCCATAAGATTATTTACAGTATGATCTCAGCCAGAAGCCATGCTTTGGCATAATCCTGGGAACATAGAAACGCACCAAAGTGCAGTTCTGGGTTTTAAATCCACAGGGAGAGGAAGTCGTCACAGCAGCTCTTGAATGGTGCTCTTGTGAGGAAAAAGAAAAGGAGATAGAGAGGGAGGAGACAGCATGTGTGTGTCTTGTGTGTGTGTGTGTGTAGGTGTATGATTCTGCATGTGCATGTTTGTATGCATGCGTGTGTGCACATGCACAGGCGCTTTTGTATGTAAAGGAGCAACAGCATGCAAAGAGGAACATGGCTGCTTGAAGCCTCTGGGGCTCAGTCACACAGACAGACTACTGATAGAGAAATCCACAGTCTTCACGCTCC
This sequence comes from Myripristis jacobus, assembly GCA_900302555.1. Classification (NCBI taxonomy): domain Eukaryota; kingdom Metazoa; phylum Chordata; class Actinopteri; order Holocentriformes; family Holocentridae; genus Myripristis; species Myripristis jacobus. Next base: position 25,855 of record OMLB01026142.1, read on the forward strand.
ACTGGCTTCTATCTCTATATCTGCTCCCCCCAGTCACCCCACCACCACCCCACCATACTCACTAGCTCCCCACCCAATCATTCATCCATCCCTTCCTCTTTCATGCTTCCTCCATCAGTCTTTATCTTTTTTCCATTCACAGTCAAAATACCCCGCTTCTCCTCTCTCTCTCTGTTTCTTTCTGTGGTCAATATTTTTCCAAGTGAATGCTCCTTTATCTAATCCCTATCTCATTCTATATACCCCCCTTCCTTCCCGCCCAGACACACACACACACATTGCCACATCTCAATGCCCATCTCCCTCACTAACCTCATCTTCTACTATCTCTAAATGCTTGTTAGTTTAAGCAGGACTCAGGAGTCCCTTCAGCTTTGCCATCTCAATTAAGCATACAAACTTCATTCAATGAGCCTGTAATCCCCAGTGAGGAGTAACATGAGCACTTTCCTCCCTGAACATGCCCCTCTCAAATTCCTGCCACGGAGGAGTGGGTCACTGATGTGTGCTCAAGGACTGAAAAACACCAACCTCTCAACAAACCAGTGTCTAGCAGTCAATCCGCTCTCGGCTCTGTGCGATCAGAGTTCCCATGAACCCCTGAAAATCTTCTGGAAGTCCTGCCATAACCGATGGAACTAAATGAAGCACATCCATATGTGCAGCTATTACATAAAAAAAGGCATAGGCAGCTGCTACTTACACCACAAGGGGCAAACCTGATGCTGTCAGCCAAAATTCCCTCTCTTTGGCCTTTTTCAAACCTGTGTTTACTGTTAGAAGGGCATCTGTTTTCCAATCCCCTGTAGCTCTGGCAAGAATGTGCATCTCATTAAAGAGAGAAAATCAACCAGTGCAGCTTTTTAGGTATTCAAAAAATGTAATTATGTGCACATATGGGCAGAGCCTTGAGCCCCCCCTCAGTGTTGTGGCTTAGTGTGGGATTATGACAAAGTGGGCCAATGTGATTCCATTCAGCTTTCAAAAGTGTGTTAGCATAGCAGACACCAGTGGACTATGCTTGGCGTGTGTGTGTGTGGAATGTTTTTGGCCAGTGGGCATAAGACACCACTGTTTTCTTTTGTAGTGGTAATGGAAAATTGACATGTTTCTTATTAAGACCACTGTTATTGTTGTTGCACACGGACTGTCAGGGTGTGTTCGTGGATAAAAATGTAACTTGTCTTACCTGGTGTGAAGGCAGCGTACATCGAGAAGCAAGAACCCGAGAGCAAAAGAAACAGATAAACATGAAAGAGGAAGAGGGAGTCATGGAGAGATGTGGGAGATGAAAGCGAAACACAGAGAGGGAGAGAGAGAAGAGAGACACACAGTTAGTCAGGCACCAGTCTTTAATGCACGCATGCACAATACCACTTCAATTCAGGGAATGAGCTAAAAGCCTCAGTGGAAAAGTGACATCTATCAATGGTGCCATTCTCAAGTTCATGTTTGAGGAGTCATTAATCACAGCGTCTGGAGTGAAGTCGGCCACAGTGGCACATGTCAGTCGCAGGCCTTGATTATGCCTGCCTGTTTGGAGCACACAGAACCCGCGTGTAATCACATACAGCCAGGCAACTCTTATGAATACCTTCACTTAGCCAATTGCCTTAATGCTAGGCTTCTCTAATGCTATAGCTGTGATTAATATTTGTATTTACATTGACCTAAAAGTGATTTCCATTTTCAGATAATGTGGGCGTAAGTGGTCCTGTAAATTCCTGCAATGTGAAAGCCCACAGCCATCAAGAATGTGTTATATTTTATAGTAGTACACACTTTGCGTGTGTGGAAAGGCCGGGTTTATATTCAAGCGTATAATTTTCTAATGGTCATGTAAAAGATCTTCGCTGAATATTGCATGTTTGTGCAACAAGGGGCCAAGTATCTTGGACCTTGGCTAAGTGGTGCTACTGAGCATAAATTCAATGCAGACAGAGAGCAGACATATAATATTCATAAAGAAATTGGATTCCTAGACACCCCAAAGAGAGCTAAAAGCGCTTGTGGCTTATTGTCTCAGAAAATCAGTGTTTCAGTAAGATGAGCCAATACAATTAGGCTGGTTTAAACTGATTCCTGATTGCTTTGTAGTCCAATTTTTTAATTGTTACTCAAAAGTTTTACTAATGCCAAAGAGCAGCCAAACCTTTACAATAATTAAACCTGTTCGTGAAAGTTAAAGTGTGTTTAAAGTGTGTGTGGGCGCACGTGCGTGTTTGCGAGTGCATGCATCTAAGAGCCATCGACCAAATAAACAAAATATCATTACATGAATCAAAGTAGTCCAACTGAGACAGTACAGTGGAGTGTGAAATAATCAACATCCATTTTGACAAAGCTTAGTTTGTGTAATAAATCACTTTCTTCATGTAACGAATCTATTCTATTAAAGGGACCGGATACCCAATGGAAGTGTGCTAAGTTCCTTTTTTCCTTCAGTGTTTCACATTATAAAGAATCACATCTCTGAGGAAAAACTTCTATCACATATAAAATTAGACATAAGATCATTTTGGGCTGAATGTGGATCATTTATGTTTGATACTGGTGGCCACAGCCAATATGCAGACGTTAATCATGTTTTGAGATGTTGCAAGAGGAGAAAAACACACACTAAAATGCTGAGGATAACTTTGTGTGAAAGTGTGCTGGATATTTCCTCAAGTTGAATGTTCTCAACCCAAAGAACAAGGCAATAACTTTCAGGAAAACAGGAAAAGCAGAAAAATCGAGTTGCTAAACATAAGTATCTCGGAGTTCTTGTTGACAGCAAACAACTCTTTGAAACAAATAAACCATCTCGAAGACTATAAAGGAGTGGCTGTTGTTCCATAAACAAAGCAAACTGTTTTAATGTCCTTGGTAAATTGATTTCTTTATATACTAAATGTGTTTTAACATTATGTACTGTAGTCTGGTTTGGCAGCCAGGGCTTGAGTAATGAAACCAATGGGGAGTGGAGAGCTAAGTCAAAACAGGCTGTAAGGTTAGTGGGTTGAGGCAGACACAATAAACTGAACTCTGCGAGAGGTATTCTGTCACGAAGGCCAAATCCATTTCTAACTGCCCCGGTCACACACTTCAAGAGCAGTTTGAACTCAGACCCCCTGTGTGCTGCTGAGTTCCTAAATTCAGCAGTACACTTTAAGAGTAAATAATCAGGCACTCTGTCACCCTAGGTCCAATTAACTTGCTGTCTTTTGCATATAAAATATATTCTTGCATGCATGTGTTTTGCACTGATGTGTTACTTTTTGTACTGTATCAAGCCACTGACGGTCTCTTTGGACATCAGTTAATTCTTGTTTTTTATGGTATATAATATGTTGCGGTTGAATTGTAAACACTGTCTGCAAACCACAAGAATTTATAGTCCTGACTGGACAATAAAAATTTAGACTGAATTCTTCTTCCCCCTCTCTCTGTCTCTCCCTCCCCACTTCTCTCAGGGCAGCGATAAGATTCTCTGCCTATTTGGACCAGACTATTCTGTTTGCTCCTATCAGCACATCTGATCGCACCCCTTTTAAAATGGGTGGCCAGAGAGTAAACGCCCCTTGCTCTGTTCTCTCTTCACTTGCCCTGTCATTGCGGTGCTCAATTAGGCCCTGTGGGCCTCTGTCCAGCACACTTTTAGCCCTCTCTTCAGCCGCATCCGAGCACCTTGACTGTGACCTTAGCAACTGGCTGTCTAGCGTGACAAGATCCCATTGCAGGGTTCAAATGGGGTCAGTGCTGCAGAACCAAACACACAGGCATACAGGAACGCATGAATGCATATCAATTTAATCACAATTAGTGAGTGCAGAAGTGTGTGTTTGTGCGTGTGTCTATGTGTTTGGATTGAAAAGGGGCAGCCTGTATGTGTTCTTTGACTGCTGGAACCTCTGACACCCTCTCTTTGTCCTCGCACAGTGTTACTGCCGCTGCAAACGCCTCAGTCTCTCAACGCTTGTTTAAATAGAGAACAGGACACAGTGTCCATTCACTTCTGCAGCCTTTCATCTGTAAAATACCTCTGTAGGGCTCTCTACAGTGCTGTGAGCTAAAGTCTGCTCTGTGTATCTTTATATGTCAGGCCACGCTCTTTATCAAGTTTGAGTGGCAATTTGAAAAATTGGAAATTGGTAGAGTAAGAAATTACTCACAGCGCTCTGTGACATGAGTAATGGTAAATTAGCCAGTCATGGAAAACAACAAACAACAAAGCCATTCTCAATAGGGTTTGAGCTTTGATATAGTTTTGACATGTTATAAAAGCTGATGGAGCATGCTGATACTTTTCATACTGATCACTATAATATTATGAGGTTAGGAAGGACAGTGCATACTCTCAAGATTGTGAATGGACTCTTTTTTTTTTTTTTTTCCTAGCAACGCAAGCGACCAGTCAGAATCAATTATTGGAGAGAGGTCATTTAAATGGATAGCAAGGTGCCATGCAGACGTAAAACATCAGCCAAGGACAGCTATTATTAGTTGCTTATAAATGTGTGTTCCTTGTTCATCTGCGGTGCCTCGTCTATCATTACAATCAAAGCGAGGCGCAAATAGAAATGCAACTTGACAACACACACACGCACCCACACACACACACACACACACACACACACACAGAGTGAAAGACAAACATAAAAACAAAGGGACACCTTAGCTTTTTGTCACCTGCCACAGCTGAGCCACTTTACTATAGTGGTTTTCAAACACCATATAATCCTACCACACTGAGAGAAACAACAGCAAATAAAAATCGAGATTTAAATCAGCGGGGTTCTCCTCGTTCTGCGCAGATAGCAACAGGACATTTTACACAAAATTGAGATGACAAACTATGCCTTGTTTTTGTTTGTATTTACCATGAGTGAATCCATTTTGTACACTTACTGGAGCCATCCGAGGATGGTCATCCATAATAGCCGAGGATGGCAACGCGCTGATGAGCGGGTGCCGATAGCAGCAGATGATGACCGGGGCTGGTATGGCTACTGAAGGAACAGGTTCGCTGGCGAGGGAGTTAACATCTGCTGAGATGTTGTTATAGACAAAGAGTTGCTGTTCATTTTAAGCCTTTTTCTGAAAATAGGCTGGTCTGCTGGGTGGGGTGTACCAACCTAAGAGAGATCTTTAGGTTTGCCAACGAGACGCTGAAGTATTAAGGTGGCCTAAAATCAACCAAATACATTTGCCCAACTGAAAAAGATGAAAAAGGGAACATGATAACTGTAGTGGTTGTGAGTTTATGATCATGTAAGAGCATCAGCTTCTCTGAAACTAGACTTCAAGAAAATAATCAATAACTGTGCTACAGGGAGAGTTTGGCATTTGGTATTTAGAGGGTACAGCACCAGCAACACGTCATCACGTGGGAATGTGTATGGGTTATGTGTTATGCTGTGTATCATGACATTTTATTGGATTATTCATGGTTTTCTTGTGTGGCAGAGAAAAAGCTCATAGGCCTTTGGCATTCATGGGGTGGCCTACATACCAACTGCTTGATATAACAGTTATGAAATATCCTGTAGACCTTTAAAATGAAGACCACACAAGACTTGACGGGCATGTTATTTCTTGGTGTGTTTGGTGTCGTGACAATTTTACAAAACCTGGTGAAGGAGAACCAAATGTCTGTTTGTGAGAAGATGAACTGCAGGGTGATAGAAAGACAGTTGGGGTAGCACTGTTAATTGGTGCTAATTGTTTTAATGATGGTGCCGTACTGTAGAGTGAGGCATGCTCTTGTACAGCATGTGACACATATAATTGATGTGTTCTCTGTGTGTGTTATATGTTTTGACTGTTATATGATCATTAGGGACTGGAAATTGGATTAGGGGTTAGTTAAGGGGAAGGGAAAGGCACACGGATATAATTTTGTCCCAGGCACGAGAATAACACCCAGCGGTATTGCGCATGCATGCAAAGACCTTTTGACAATGATTCTCATCTCTATTGCTTCTTTTCACTTTCAGCCTCTTACATCATGATCTTCCCACACGCTCACCCGTCTCTACACAACTCGCACAGGCTCCTTCAATGCAAATGCCTGGCTGCCTTTCTTAATTCCTGCCATACTGGTTTCATAGAAAACTAATATTACACTACTGCAATTAAGCCAATATTCAACATATTAAGCCACACTAAGTTGTTATTGCCTTAGCAACCACTCATGTGGATACAAGCTATCAATTGAGTAAATAAATTAGTGCACATTCATGCAATCCTTTGAAATTCTGATGCAAAAACGTGTTGTTTATCGCCCACTTTTTTCAAAGCAAGTGAGCGTACAGTTCAGAGAGATCAAATTTACAGTTATCGGTGATGCCAGGAATAATGAACAAAGCAAGCTCAAAGACATGATGAAAGACAGCTTTCTGTCCAAGCAACAGATTCTCATTAAATGGCACACATGAACTCGAAGCAGTGATTCAGTACACATTAGGACACTATTCGGAAGTGCCGAGGGAGCCGGAGGTGGACTGACAACACTGAATATTCATGCAAACCCATCGGTGACTGTGACTGGGCCAAGAGACTTAGCTGTAGTGCCCCTGCATGCTCATTACTCTGCCCCTCACTGTCATGTTGGAAAGAGTTGAAAGTGAACCTTTAGTTTGAAGTGGAATGTCAGACTCATTAGTATGAGATAAGACATGGTTGTTGATGCAGGCATGTAAAGATTTCTGTGAGCAGCAACTAGCTATTGCTAATTGTTTGCCTGGCTAACCTGGACTGCAGTCTAGTGCACTGAGGGGTTTGGGATTTGGCAGTGGATCACCCGTGTAGTCAGCGGCAAAGTCATAGAACGGTGGAATGAAATCATGTTCATTCTGTTTGTCTTTTTCCCCTGCATGAGATTTGTACGCTAGAAGGGCTAGCAGTTTTGGCATTTTGGAAAAACCTCAACTCAAGACATTCAAAATGCAAATCCAATCACAATGCCCCATAGCATTACCTAGCCCCTTCCTAGCTGCCAAGTAAGCCTCAGAGGAAAATGCCTTTTCAGCTGCTCAGTTGTGACATTGCTTGAGTACAAGCTATGTCTTCTCCAGGGACAGAATGAGTTTCAAATTAACCTACTCAAGTATCAACACTAAGTGGGTAAAAAGAAGAACTACTAATTTAACCAATTTAAGAAGCCTGAAGTCTTAAGAAGAAATAAAATAATTTGTCTAAAACTTAACCGACTGTAAATCAAAAGATGTACTCGGAGTGAAAACAGTAAGTCTACACTCTTGACTGAGGCTCTCTCTTCAATTCTGAGCGATTGACATCAAGCCATAGATGTTTTAGATCACTCAAGATTCATCTCCTGTTGAATGCCATTGTAACCGAGAGCAGAGTACAAATTAGGTTCTTGTAGTTGTGTAAACTTAAGGCTAGCCCCTTACGATGAACTATATAGTTAGCATGGGGTCGTTAAAACAAATTCACAATAAGATACAGCAAAACTTAAAAACAACAACAACAAAAAACATGCCTAATATAACACATTCTGAGATTTATGAGAAATCATGTTGTTGCATAAGTGTGTTTGTGTAACATGTAATGTCAAGAGGTTTTTTAACAATAGAAAAATACTGACTTTAAACATTTCTCAAAAGCACAAGTGTTCAAAAAGCTACTCAGTCGTAATAATATAACGAAATATAATGCATTTCTTCCGGTCTTTATCATTTCCCCATATGAATTTCCCATTTCTGAATCAATAGTGGCCTCTGCATTGCTCAGTCACAATGCTGCAGTCATTAACTGTAACACAGTGTCTTCTCATGTGACATGAATAGAATAGCAGCTGCCTCAGTGAAGACATTATGCAGCAGCACAGCAAACAACACTCGGTCCTGCTTTGCCTGGGTTGCAGAACAGCATAAGATGTACTTTAACCTTTTCAGGTATTTGACAAAAATGAAATGCTTTTATTTGCACAGACTACAGCAAATTATAATTCGCCCTTTTGTAACAGTAAAATGCTGTTTCACCAACTCAGAGTAAGGGGATGTTTTCTTACTCCCGCGACACACTGAGGCACATTACTGTCAACCCTATGTCGACTTTTGAATTGAACAATTGTCTGAGGTACTTTTTACTGAAAAGCTTGAGAGCCTCCTTAATGCACTTCGCTTCTCTGATGGTACTGCTGCTTTACCTCCTTTCACCATCTCTCTTTGGCTCTTCGTTCAATAACTTTGTTTTCTTACCGCTCACGACAGGGAGGAAATGGTGTTGCACCAAACAAATTGTATGCACCCAGCCTCAAGCAGAGCTGGGGGGGGGCAGGCACAAATGTGACAGAAAAGATATAACTAAAGTGGTTTTTCTGGTGTTTTTAGACTGCAGGAGAATCTTCAATGGTGATTTATTCATTTGCTAATTTATAGTCTTGGCATTACAAGGTCCTATCAGACTTATTATCAAAAGTAACTATATATTATATTATTTTATGCTCAAGTGGCGTTCTAACACTATTTTTTCAAGGCGCATTTTGAGTTAAATGTTCTCAAGAGATAGATAGTAGAGATTTCACAGTCATGCCATGTTTTTCTGCACCCAATCACTTCAGTGTTTCAGTAATAGCTGAGTAAAATCTCCCTTTCAGCCTTCTTCTGACTGACTTAATCACTGACAATCATTGGTTTCTGATGCGCTATCTCGCCATCCAGTAGTTTCAGAGCCTAACATCCGCTGGCCCGCAGGAGACAACCATTATTTTCTAACAGGTTATCGGTTTTCTGCTACAGATGAAACTATAATATGTGGATGCAATGCCATAAGATCCACCTATGATATGATTGAATAGACCTATGTACCTCCAAAGACGGACTTTACCAAGATGTGTAGCTTATACAGTGATTCGTATTTTTCTAATGACAGGTTGAGAGCGCCGCAAACACAGAAGAGCAGAGAGAAAGACAGTGACAGGTTAACAGAGGACAGCAGGGAGAAAAAGAGACCACTTCACAGAAAACAGCAGAGACAAAAGAGAGCTTAGAAAACAACAGAGTGGAGGAGAGGGACTGATGAACAGAGGAGAGTAGCAGCCGCATATAGTAAAGAAGGCAGAAGAAAAGGGGAGAAACAGGCAATGAGGGTTTGGTAACTGAGGGAGAGAAAGGGCAAGGGAAAGAGTGTCTAAAACACCCTTGCGTGTTTCAGTAAGATCCAAACAACAGAGGACACGGAGTGCAACAAAAATATGTGCAGAAAATGAGATTGCCTTACTTTGGGGACAGCACTCAGCCAAGTTTTGCAAGTTGTTTTAATATTTTAAAAAGTTGAGTGTCATGATGAGATGTCTTTTTAAAGTCAAATCCATTCATGAAGTGCTTTTTTTTTTTTCTTTGCGAGCAGACATTAGGCTGTAATTACTGGGGCTAATCGTGTAACTTAAGGGTTAGGCTTTTGAGCAGTACAAATATAATTAAAACTGTCTCGATAATTACATTTGACCATTTAATCATATTCACCCATGTCCTCAATGAAATTTAACTTACCTCACTGTATATCATCAGTGTTTTAGAATAAAACCCTGAACGGCCGTACAGATTTATATGCTTGGGCACATTGAAAAAAAAAAAGAACAGTATAATTGTCCGAGGAGTTTGATGTTTTGCATTCAAAGTATCACCAGGGCAGAGCTTGTTGAGCTATAAAGACAGATTTCACGGCACAACAGTTTTGCCAGCTGGGACATCTAAGCTTTCATGAGCAGTTTCTCACAACTGTACTCAGCGTATATAGAAACATACGATTCCAAGCTCACAAATTCAAATGCAGATTGAGTGGCAAGGGAGAAAAGAAGTGTTTGCTATTTTCTGTTGGACACTGAAAGACACTAATTCAACTGCATAAACATGTTGTAAGGCGAATGTGATTCATACTCATTTATCAGACTGTAAGTTGAGTGAGAACTCGATTTGAAGCTTAATTTCAACTTGAAGAGGCAGCAGGAGCAGCAGCATACTCTCACCCATGCAGTGCCTTGCTCCATCATGCTTTCCTATGCTGCTTTTCAGCATGACTGACACCTATTATAATGAAAACAAAATTATCTGGTCCATCCTTTCCAAGACAGGGAAACTCCCAGTTCTCATCTGTCTCTGTTTGTTTTAAAGCTCAAAAGGATTTTCCCAGCATACTGCCAAAATGATGCAATGTTTGTTTCAAACACAGCACAAGTATGTAATACCGGAATACTAACAGCTATTATTCTATTTCTAACTTATTATTCCTATAGCATGAACGTCAGCCATGAAAACCGATGAAAGGCTGCTCTGTGCAAGCCATTTATTCTATATATATGTGTATGTATATTCCCATGCATATATTTACCAGTGTAAGCAGTGACTCAGAAAATGGCTTAATGCCACAAGGCACTCTCAAGCTCACAGACAGATCATGTGGATGTTGTCCTGTGATGGAGAGGATTGAGCCTGGGGGTCGTCGTCTGTGCAGGTCAGACAGAGGCTGTGTGAGTCACTTCCCCCACCCCTGAATGTCTCCAAGGAGACAGAGACACAGGCATGGCAGCATTCACCACTTTTTACCTGAGGAGTGTCCTCAGCTAAAGCACTGGGCATGGAGCCAGCACTCACCAACAGTTGCTATGCTGACTCAGCCCATGGAAGCACACGTCCACCCCAGTCTGTGTGTTTGATGGGGATGCAGCTGTGACTGCATTGCTTCAGCTGTTGCAATGTGCTATTTACCCACAGTGCAGCAGCACAGAGCTGAGTTTTACACCAGCACATTTTATGGTCAGCTGCATGTTTTCTGTTTGCTATGTTTCTGTCATGACTGTCACAAAGTCAGCTGTTCAAACTTCAAACTTCAAACTTCAAAACTATAAAATCTTTGTATATAAGCTCACCATGCGCCATATGAATTGCATTATAAATAATCACTTCATGTACACCTTGCTGGATAGAAACTGAACAGCATGTTCCAAAACAAACACAGCCTACAAAGTCTTAAGACGAAACCAGTAACAATGAGCTCAATCACAAAAGCGGCGCAGTAATTATGATGTGCCTCTCACATGCTGACTAAGTTTGTCAATATCCAATAAGCTTGTTGTGATTATGCTTTAAAGAGAGCTATTGTTGGACAACAATGGCTATTGTTTATCAGCTATTTAAACAGCTCTTCTCTGCGGCGCCGTAAGAGGTTGAATGGGTTTTGTGCTGTAAATGGCTTCTAAACAGCGGGAGGTACAGTGTGAGGGAGAGTGTATGTGGTGTGACAGGGAGGGCTGTTTTTGAAGTTTGTTTTTCTGCTCTCATAATCCACCTACTCAAACCCCTCAGGAAGGGGGGAGAGCTCTGTGCCGAAAAAGCGCAGCTGTTTGAAGCCTGACAGCCAAAGAGAGACAACACAGCGCAAAGACAAGGAGATTGGAATACTAAAGTCACTTTAAAAACACTGCATTTTCTCTAGCATCTCAATGTCATTCACAATAATAAGGCAAGTAGATGGACGGAAACCAACTTGACAGTTTCAGGCTATAGTACTGTTACAGTAATGTGACTGAAATAAACATGGAAATACAATTAAATAGAAGAGATTAACTTTTTAAGCACAATGACTGGCCATCTCATCTGTTGCTTCTCGTATAAGCTCCTCACCACATTGATAACAGAGACTCCTCTGAGCTTATTGTGTCATATAAATGTAGCCCTCCATACAGCAAAGGCTGATGAGAGTTAATTAGCAAATGGCGGGCGGGCTGCAGGGTTTATGTAATATTACACCCACTCTGTCAGGCCAGATTAGCCTAGTACAGAGGGGAAAAGGGCATGAACAAGCGAATGAACAAGGGGAATGGAAGAACAGATTCCTTCCAGTGTGGCTGCCCGCCAGGCTGTGACGCAGCCCGTGTACAAACCCTACAATCCTGTTGGGGTACAGCTGGCCACAAATCGAGAGTAATTCAGCACAGTGCTGCAAAGCCTGAGCATGGTCGGATAAAACAAATGGGAATGATCCTCCTTCGCAATAATCCTCCTGGGCTCCATCTTCTTTCATAACAGTCTCATACATGCTCATACTGTCCACATAGAGATGGATACTGAGGCAGTTTCCCTCGAGCTACAGCTCCTAAGTGAACTACCCGGCATAGGCATACGGTATATTGTCATGTTGCTGTGCTTGCTCCCCAGTCTGGTCTTGAGTACATTCACTGCCTGGAATGTTGCCCAAGAAACGTAAAAACTGCCATCCCATTCCCTCGATGAGTCACACTTTGACTGCCAGTGACTTGCCAGTACCTCCGGCTCATCAGTGACACACATTAAAGTCTGTGCACTGCATAAATGCATCTGGAGCTACAGAACCTGCCTATTGTGAATTTGAACAGAGCTGTCACAACAAGACATTTTGACTGCATATAAGGGACTCGCAGTAAGAATGAGTGATCAGATCAGTCTTTAGGCTCTCTAGGCTAGTTCATAATAGTTTGCCCATGATTATAAACGGTGGTGGACAAGTACATTTACTTGTGTACTGTACTTATGTGCATTTTTCGAGCGTCTGTACTTTGCCTGAGTATTTGTTTTTTGGAGACTTTTTAGACCTTTACTTTTGACTCCTCCACATTTCTATGAAGGTTGTCGCTACTTGTTATTTGCATGCATGGCTTTGAAGTCAGCTAATGATTTTTTTTTTTTTTACCTCACAGTTCCTCACAGTACACAACCACAGTACTTGCTCTCAACTGGGGTTGATGTAAAGCCGGAAATATGTCATGCAGCTCTGAAACAGGTAGAAGCAAGACATTTCTATGCTGAAGTTTTCTATAGGTATTTCGATAAACTTTATGTAGCAGAGTGGCTCTACAAGCAAGTCAATGCAGTTATTAGGTAGTTTAGAGTTACAAGATTCTGTAAATGCATTGTGAAAACAATTCAGCAAATTCATATTAAAAAGAAAATGTACTTCTGAATACTTAAGTATTTTTAAAAGCAACTTTAACTCAAGTAAAAATTTGACTGGGCAACTTTCACTTGTAGTGGAGAAATACTTGACCTGGAGTACTTCTACTTTGACTCAAGTAATGTTGTGTACTTTGTTCATCACTGACTGTAAGTCCATGTGGACAAAAAAAAAATCAGTGGGAGTGGATTTTTATGCTTTTTAGCATTTATGCCATTCTGGAGGCACTACACAACTGTGGAGCCTTTGTGTGTTCAGTTTGTTTGTTTGTTTGCTGTGGCTGTTTTTTTTTTTTTTTTTTTTTTTTCAATATCTCCTGATGGAAATACAGAAAGAAACTAGTGGAAAGAGGATGCTTTATTGGACTGCATCACAATCAATAATATGATAATGTGACTGTATCTGCCTGATAGCATGGTAATACCCTGATAGCTCAGATCACAGGGAGAGCCCTCTAACCAGTCCCTGTTACTTAATCCATTCATATCGTTCTCTGCCATATATCCAAGGCAGTGGCAACCCTATTCTTCATTGATAAAGTCTTCACCAAACTGTGGAGCAGCGGGGTGACTTGTTAGTGGCTCCAACTGTGATCACAGAATTAAAGTTCATTCTATTTACACAAGCACTGCAATCTAATGGGCCCTATTAACTTAAGCAGCAAAGCCTGATTACTTCACCCTCAGCTGTTACACTGACACGTCGACAAGAGGCCATATCACAAGCCTGATTGACTCTGAACCAGCATGCAACAGGTCAGGCATACATAGCACACCCTCCTTCCACATGCCTACCTTTCTCCTGACACCGGCTGACTCATATCTGGGCTCAGTGGTGCCACAGCACCTTAAAACTGCAGCACAATGTGTCCCATGTCCTCTGTCCCAGTGTTAAGTAAAGATCTATATGTATGTATATGTATGCATATGTATATATATGAGATTGGGCAAAAGCACATGAGCAGCTAGATGAATGGCAAAGCCAACAGAGCCCCAGTAGAAAGTAAAGCTGTGGGAAATAGTTACCACAGAAATGAAGTGAAAAAGTGTCACAGTCAAAACCACTGCAGTTTTTTTTTTGCTATAGGTGCCTAATGTACTCACAGTATCATATCTGCAATTACACACACACACACACAAAAAATGTCAGATGCTACATTTATCTGATGTTGTGATCACTTAGCCAAGTTCTCTGCTGGCAATCAACTGAGATAAAAGGAGTAAAGTGGCAAGTTTGTGCTGTAATTGTACCCCTGCCCACATGTCCACATGTATATTTTTCAAGAGAATGGATTCATGCACAATCTGAGCCGAAGACATCCTACATCATTCCATTTTTCAAACTTAACTTGCCATAAGGATATTGTTAAGTAAACATTGTTTAGGAAGGCTCACTGGATGAGATAAACATCGGGCTTAACGATTCAGAGGAGACAGGGTAGACATAATCTGTGCCGTCACCATAACGTAGTCCAAATTATTGGCACATCTGCATAATGGTAGCACAGCTGGCTGTCTAAAAAAAATTTTTGTCGATATCAAATTTATAGAGATAACGTCATGAATAATAAGCAATGATATGGTGCAGCACAATCAAGCTGTGCTAATGCTTAAATTAGGAACGTTACTGTTTAAACACATTAGTAAGCTGTTGAAAAAAAGATTCTGTTCCCTCTATGCTTGAGCGAATTGCTGCAGATCCCCATTGATTTCATGACTAATTGAGTATGTGCAATAACTAATCATGGGACAGGCGTCTGCAGACATATCAGCAGGTCATTTAGCAATCACAGTGAGAGTCAAGACTTCTGACCCTGTGGGTTGAGCGCCACCCACTGTGATGGGCTATTAAAGAGAAACCTTAACCTTCCTGACCTCAAACAGCATGGGGGAAGCATGGTAACCTTTACGTGCATCCACACAAGAAAGCAAACAAACAAACCACACACACACACACACACACATACAGAGAGAGAGAGAGAGAGACAGAGAGAGAGATACAGATCTAGTACATAACAGTTCCATTCCAGTCAGTGAGTTTGGCTCAGCAATGACATGCAGATCCACTCTCCAGAGGGAGAGTATAAAGGAAGGAGACGAGGAATGGATGCAACTTTAGTTTGCTCTGACCTTGAATGCTCACTTATTTAAGTGAGTTAAAAGGGACAACAGATTCTCTGAAGTTCATCTAAGAGAAGGAGAGCGATACAAAGACAGGGACAGAGAAAAGCAGCAGACACCATAAAAGGCTGACTGAGAGAAACATTTGCAAAGACAGCAGAGGAGACTCACACTGAGCGGGAGATGTTTAAAGAGGGAAATGGTTAATAGATTTAGCGAGTGAGAGACAATTTCAGACACAAAAAGAAACAATTACCCTGAATGTGACAGTGACAGAGGCAGTTACAGGTATAGACAGAAACAGTAAAACAGACAGGATGAAATGTTGGAGAAAATTTTGAGAGATGGGAACTCTGTTTCAACCTGCCCTTGAATGGAAATAAGCTCCTGTGCAGCTGCGTGACTGCCAATCTGATAAACACCTCCAGCTAAATAACAGGAGGGGAGCTTGTAGGACATGAGCAGGGACAAGGAAGAGAGACACACCTCTCCAGCACCTGGACTCTTCAGCACATACTACCAGTAGCTGAGACCTCATATCAAAACATACCTGCAACACATTGTAATGAGTTCATCAGTTATATATTCTAATATCTGTTTGTACTCATGACAATATATACATTCACTTTGCTGTAATACAACATTTAAACTTACGCACAATTAATTTGTGCAATAACTACACATGCCAGCCACATTATCTGTGGATATGCTAAAACAACTTTGGTTAGACTTTCCATGTGGAGTTTGCATGTTCTCCCAGTGTGCGGTTTCCCCCAGGTGCTCTGGTTTCCTCCCACAGTTCAAAGGTGTGTAGGTCAAGTGAATTTAAAACTCCAAATTACAGGTGTGAATGTGTGTGTGGGTGTATTAGCCTTGTGATGGACTGGCAACATGCTGGGATGCATGCTGGGAGAGGCACCAGCCCCCTTACAGCCCTGGCTTATTAATAAGTGGGTACAGAAAATGGATGGTTGGATGCAAACATCATTCACAGCACTCCTTTGCATAAGTTGTGAATTGACCCTGGGTAGGTGGAGATGACAGCAAATACATATGCCCGTCCACCACCAGAACCTCCACTGCATTATTTCAGTATCAAACTAACTCTTCACTTGCTTTGTAAAATGCATAAATGTACATTTACATACTGCTTTTCTAGGCTACTGACCACTCAAAGTGCTTAATCATGTCTGCCTCACTTTCACCCATTCACACGCTAAGAGCCTGCCGTGCAAGGTGCCAAGCTGCTCATCAGGAGCGGAAAGTTCAATTTCTTGCTCAATGGCACTTTGACATGCTCTCTGGAAAATCCAAGGGATCAAACCTGGAATCTTCCGATTACTAGATGAGTTACTAGACGACCACTCCACCTCCTCAGCCACACTGGCCCACTCCACATAAAATAGCTTGTATGGAATAACGTGTTGTCTATAGCAATTAAGTATTGTCTGGGGGGGTCACATTCACACTGCCGGTTGTCATATTTTTGTACTATTCCTTTTGTAACACAATGACATCTAGGAAAAACATTATTGTGAATTCAGGTCTAAGCAGTTTGATAACGAGAACTTGACTGAAAACTGTGACAATGCATGTTTTTATTGCAGTGTTGATGAATTAAAATAATAACTATCCTAATAGCCCACTTTATGAAGTGAAGCGATATCTCCCTCAGCAGCTATACTCTGCCTCTGCAGCTTACTAGGCCACTTTACATTGTAACATGAAATGTGAATCAGGAGTAGGACCTGCCACTTTGCTTGTTATCCTATAACATGTTGTGTAATTGTGTTTCACCTGTTGCCTTCATTCCCTCCAACTCTCTGGGAAAAAACTGTATCTGCAAAGTTAAAAACAGCCTTTGTTGTGACAACTTGTGACAGTTAACTGGGTGTAAGTTTGGGAACTTGATCATGTCATGTAATTATTGAGACAAATTTATGAAGTTGTTTTGGTGCTAAAGAAATTAGGATTCACCTGTGTGATGAACAGTCCTCTAACCACCGACTCGCTGTTTCACCACAGTGTGCAGTCACTCAGTGCATCTGAGTTTAACCAGGTTAGCAGAACCAAACCATGAGGTCTCCTTCTTCTGTGGTAGCACCTTTGTGGGGGTGTTGTGTTGATTACTGAACAGTGCCACAGTGGATTCTATCGGTATTACAGTCAAATTAGAAAACTAATGTACAGAACAGTGATTATTAGTATCAGCGCAAAAATGTTTTCAATCAAGAAATCTAAGAAAAGCAGCCCCTTCTGAGTTCTCTATTGAGGAAAAACCCTGCATATTGTCCATTCATATTTTAGCAACCCTCCAAAATTTCTCAAATCATGTTTTCAGGGGCCTTCATGTCTTATTAAAGGGAGCTGATCTCCCCCTGGCTCTCCTGTGGTTCACACCCTGCTGTACATGTTAGTAGCTAGTGAGGTGCTGGATGCTAATGTGCATTGTTTGGCTGCAGTGGAATCAACTTAATATCCTTTTAAATCCATGCACGCCTGCCATCTTGTGCTCCAAGTGCAAAGCAAATTAAATTCAGGCACATTACTTTTCAGAACAATGCCTCTATTGCATTTTTTTTTTTTTGTCATCATGTTGACATGAGACCTTCACAGCTGTTCACATTGTTATATAATTTCATAGTGTTACCCGTATGTGGGAACAAAGTATTACAAGTCAGCATGCCAAACAAAGGCATTTGTACAATGGCACTGAAGTCATCTTTAAAATGACATGCACTGCCTCAAGCTGAACATTTGAAAAGAATACTAAACGATAAAAAATGGCAACAGAAAAGTGTTTATACATTCTAAATGTGTTGCTGCAATGAGAAGACAGCATCTGCATCACCAATCTGGAGTCTTTTTCTGTTCCTTCTGTCTTTTCTTACGCTCACCAGTTGTCTTTGGCTATTCCGCCATCCCTCTCCTCTCTTCTGCAATACAGAGCTCATTGATCAGACAGGTTCTTTAATTAAAGTGGTCTAATAAATGAATAAATAAATAATAAAATGGTCCTCTGCCCAGGATCTGTCTCTCACCTGGGACAGGACTGTGACTGTCGCTCTAGGCGGGTAGGGATTTGGTGGGCTGTCTAGTGCAACCAGAGCCCGCTGTGACCAAGCTGTGCAGTCTTTCATAAAATCTATCAAACAGATGTTGGAGAGCAAAATGGCACTGCTTTCATGTAAAGCAAATGAAAGCAAATGAAATGCAAAATGCTTCAGAGGTGGCATTCAATGAACTGCAAAGGGCCAGGGGGTTTGATCAAATTGACCAATGAAAACTGAATGTTGCATGCGGGGGCGAATCAGACAGCGGAGAGAGAGTAGGAGTGGTCTAATGAGACAGGTGGCATCCGATTCCCAGCAGCTTCCCTATATGAATTCAATTCATTTCTGCTTTATTGCCAAAGCATATCACGAAAACAATGATTATAGTTTTAATATATATTTTACACAGATTATATACATTTCAATATTTGTACAATTTAATACAGTTAATCAATACCATTAATAGAACAGCAGCAATTAATAGAAGCCAGTTAATGATGATGCTGCAGTGTGTGAGTCCCTCATGCTGTGGCAGGCAGAGACATATTTGGCTGCTAGAGGTACTGTAGTTCCTTCACCCAGGAGAACTGACAGTTGCTCTTCAGGACTCAGTGTGTGGAAATTTGGCCTTTTACTACTTATTTCTTTGAAATGCAGTTCTGTAAGTGAGGAGAACTTCTCACAGTGGAGGAGAAAGGGCATCTCTGTTTCATCTCCCCCTGATGATCAGTGAGCACAGAACCATTCCTCTCTGGGCAGCCATGTTTGTTTGTGCCCTCCTGTTTCTATGGCCAGTTTGTGGTGACTGAGTCTTGATTTGGTCAGGATCAATCTCTCTTTCCTATCTCTATAAATCTGTCTCCTTGTCCTTCACAGTTCTTAGCTGGATCTCAGTCCCTTGTTTTGTATACCCTTGACTCCTTGGTCATCCATGCTCCAGCTTGTGACCTGGAAATTGACCTCTCCCTGCCATCTTTATGGCTGTTTCAATCCATTAAACATGCTCTGAAAAGGTAGGGATCCTTCCACAGGAACCGTGAATGTGTGGTGCTATGCCATTGGTCTGACAGCCCATTATTCCGAAATTCCGATAGTCCGAAAAATATCCCATGTGACCAAAGGTCCATTAGTCTGACAGCCTGTTATCCCAAAAGCAAACACCCATTGCTCTGAAAATCCACACTCTGGAGTTGCTGGGGTTCAGAGACTGCCGGTGCATTCCTGCAGAGAAATGTATCCACCCCTGTTCACCTGAACCTTAACCTGAGGAAAACCGATCCCTAAACTTAACCAAACATATGGAGTGGACATTTTTCAGACAACTGGGGGTTTCCCAATAATGGCCATTTGTTTTCAGGATGATAGGCCATCGGACTTATAAGCTTTTGGTCCAACAAGCCATTTCTTTGCATGTATTTCTTTTCTTGTGTTTCTTATCACTACAGGACCAACACTTAGTGAAAATTAGTGCAGGCCTTCATTTTCTTTTGTTCTTTTATTTCATTTGTTACATTTATTTGTGTCATTCCAAGGCTGATATTTTAAAGTTGTTTCCGAAATATTAAGCTCTTCCGATGTTCATGCCTTTCCAAATAACTATTTTCCATGGATGATCTTCGACTTTTGCTGTGTAAAATGGAATGAATGCACACATGCAAACACTACTGTGTCCTCAGGGAAAATGAATTTTACTCATCAGGGTGTGTGTGAAGCCTTTTCAGATCGGCCTGTGTTACGCACTTGAGATTAGGATGACTTAATAAATTGTATTCTTTATTCAGAAAACCTTGAGAGATCAGGATGTTTTTTAAGAGAGTGAAAGCTAAATAGAAAAAAATCTTCTATCACAATACCGTTTGTTAGAGGTAATGTGAGTTCAGATGTGTGGCGCATTGTAAGTAACTGATATTGCTTTAACATGAGGAATGAGTGACTAGTATGTTTCATTTGGAAAATACTGATTGCTTTGAAAAGGAGAAAGGAGAAGAGACATGAATGGAAATCAGGTGCAGCTGATCACTGTGTCATCAGGCCAATGCTCTCCACCTCCCAATAATACGGCGGCTTCCTACACCACACAACATGATGGAATGAATCTCCCCGCTAGATGGCTGCATGATTCCCACACTTACAATTCAATTACTCTTCTCACTGACTTGTACAATCGCACTGACAAAAGCAGCAGGATCTTAAACAACCTCATTTGAATAATCTCTTAGCAGAGGAGACATTTACATAACCATAACTTGGGTTGCACTCCAGGCACTGCATGCCTTGACTACATTTTGTGGATTTGTTTACATCTCATAACATTGGCCAGGAAATCGTGCTATTCTCTGGAAAATAAGAACCAAAGTGGCACTTTTTTTTTTTTTTTTTTTTTAGAGGATCAGCTTTTTAGACTAGTATCTTTGGAAAGACAAGAATGTAATGGAGTTAAAATACCTAAAGTACAATGAACTTAGATGTATCAAAAAACCATTTGTATGCATCCATAATTTGTCTGGATATGCCTAATATGTCATGTATCCTTCCAAAATAGCAGGAACAACTCTTGGCAAAAGCCTAAAACTAACACTGCCTTCATGCAGGATGCTTCAATAGCTCAGAGTGCTCAAAGAAGAAAGTCCAAACCTCACTGAGTAGAGGCCGGAAGATCTCCAGATAGATGAATAGAGCGGCATCATTCATGGCAGTGACACAGGGATTTAATTGTGGCTGTTGTATTCGGCTAGCATGGCCTCTGGCAGGCCATCTCTCAGTGGTGCAGCGGAGCCGACTCCGGCAGTCAGAAAGAGGCAGGGCTGACTGATTGGCTGAGACGTTAATTTCATAGAATTCTATCCATGGTTACACTTCCATTCCATTTGGAGAGGGGCACTCGTTCATCTAGTTGCGTCCACTTGACAGGCAAGCTAATTATCATTGGCTGGGACTTGCCCAAAGATCACCAGATTACTCAGTATTGTTTTGCCTCCCCTTCGTAATGCCTGAAAAAAACAGAAGAAAGGGCGCAGCAAGGAATTGAAAGAGTTTGTCATGTATCTTGTGAAGCCAAAAGGGGAAAAAAACGGTGCTCATAGGAGGTTGTGAAGCAGAGTGATGGATGATAATGACTAAATTGGCATTTGTTACGAAGTCAAACAGAGTTAGTACAAATATGGTGTCTCTAAGCCTGTGATGAATGATAAGTTCTAATGAAAGCCTTTGTGTAACAATCATAGTTTTGACAGTGCTGCCACTTGCAGACACACACACACACACACACACACACACACACACACACACACTCTCTCTCTCTCTCTCTCT
>OMLB01026143.1:0-68534 GCA_900302555.1 Myripristis jacobus
GCACATACAAATAAATAAACCAAGGAACTATCTTTCTCACTTCTCTGTCTCTGGCACACACACACATCCAGTACTGTGTGAGTGTGTGTGTGTCTGTGTGTGTGTGTGTGTGTACACACACACCAAGCACACAACCATCTTTGCACACACCAGCATACACACAAGTGCAAGTATGCCTACACGCACACATTCACACACAACAACAAACAAGCACACTTACACATACACGAGTACACATCCAGAGCTCTCTCTCTCTCTTTCACACACACACACACACACACACACACACACACACACACACACATGCACACAGATAAACACATCCAGAGCTAGTGGGTGTCGATGGTACAGGGCAGACGCGGGCCCATGAAAAATGCATGTCCCTTTGCGTGTTTCATAAGAAACACTCATCGGGATTCCACTCCCATCTCAACTGCTATACCACACAGGAATATCAATTACACTGGCAGTTTGGGTGGCAGTGTAGACAGGAGTGGTGGTGAAAGGGAATATGGGTTCCACAGTGTAATGTTGATGAGGGAGGTCAGTGTCTTCTGCAGCTGTAGGGCCAGCGTTGCTTGCACAAATGACAAAATGCGCATTGACCCAAGTATAATTGCAATCCTATCGAGTATTTTAACAGAATCATGACAGGATGGCAACTGAGTGAGTGAGTCACAGGAAAAGCAACTTCTCTGAAAATCTTTTATGGCAAAGTGAACCGACAGTTAACCTTGAACAATCTTTTCCTGTAACTTCGTGTGACTATGCAACAAGCACAGCCAGTTACTTTGTAACTAACAAGAATTCTAGTATTGCAGTTTTCTTCAGAGAACACTTTGAATTTTCTATGCAGAACGATACAGAGCAGTTATTTCTTTATTTATTTTAATAATCCCTTTGATCAAATTTTCACATTGGAGTTTCAGTGTACAAAACGTCAACCTGATTTGCCAAAATGTTATCTTAACCTCACTAAGGAGGTGAAACCTCCGGCAGGGTTTTTATGTGATCACCCCTGTGTATCCGTCTGTCCATCTGTCAGTAGGATCACTTTAAGAGTACTAGATGGATTTGCCTGAAACTTGGTGGGAATGTTGGTCATGGGCCAGTGAAGAGCTAATTACCTTGGGCCAATTGGCCTCAAGGGCATGTGGTAATGGGTGGGGCATATCACAAACAGGGCTGTACCTTACGAACACATCCATGTAACATCATGAAGCCAGGCAGTTGGTCAGGGGTCGTGTCCTGTGACAACATTGCTGAAAGGTCTTAGCACAAGCAGGGCTGTAACTTCCAGCTGCAAACTTGGCGGAGATCTACACTCTACTGAGCGGCTTCTTGTTTTTAACTTGGACCATATTTTGCTTGTTTTGTCATCAGGCCAATTAGCTGTCAAAATTCTGTCAATTCCTTTATGTAGAGGTCAAACCAAAAAGGTCATTATATGTCTTTGCCAACAGTTGGGCAAGCTCATGCAAAAAGTTTGTATATCATTCATTTAATGTGTAATTGTACTTAAAAATATCTGTATTTATATTTTGTCTGATAGGAAAATCCCTATATGTGCAACAACGAATGTGACGCCACCACTGAGGAGCTGGCCCATCCTCCCGAGTTGATGTTTGACTTTGAGGGTCGCAACCCCACGACATTTTGGCAGTCCACCTCATGGAAGAAATACCCAAAACCTCTCCAGGTCAACATCACATTGTCTTGGAACAAGACCATCGAGCTGACTGACGACATTGTCCTGACCTTCGAGTCGGGCCGGCCAGAGCAGATGGTCCTAGAGAAGTCACTGGACTATGGTCGAACCTGGACCCCTTACCAGTTCTACGCCACTGACTGCCTGGACGCCTTCACGATGGAGCCCAAGACGGTCAATGAGCTCACCCAGCGCACCCTGCTGGACATCATCTGCACTGAGGACTACTCCCGAGGCTACGTGTGGAAAAATGACAAGACGGTGCGTTTCGAGATTAAGGACCGCTTTGCCCTGTTCGCCGGGCCTCGTTTACACAACATGGCCTCACTGTACGGCCAGCTGGACACCACCAAGAACCTGAGGGACTTCTTCACCATTACCGATCTGAGGATTAGGCTGCTGAAGCCAGCCACTGGAGCCACCATGGTGGATGAGAACAACCTGTCTAGATACTTCTACGCCATCTCTGACATCAAAGTGCAGGGAAGGTAAGACCATTCACTGACAAACTTTTAAATTTAAGTAACTGAGTGAATTTAGATGATGGTGTCTTTTTGATGCAGTTTGACTTTGAAAATTTTGATTTTTAACAAAAACTAGCCTAGTGCTAGAATTAAACATACAACTTGTATTGTCTGTGAAGCTGACCAACAATGTAACATATTCAGTATATCACTTGCGCATTGACAATTCCCTATCATGCATTGACAGTTTCCAGTATCTTGGCTAATCTGATGAAATCATCACACAACCAAGACAACCTACTTAGGCCTGTTCATGATTTTAAAGGGATACCACCATTTATAGCACTAGCCAGTGCAAGTAACCGAATGAGCATCTAACTATGAACTATGAACTTTGTCCCCCAAAACGGTCAACCTGAAAAATGAACTAATGTATGGCAGCTCCAGTTCATGAAAATGGGTTTGAACTGGGGAAAAAGTCAGCTTTAGCAAATTAAAGTCTACCCTCCTAAATTACTTATTATAACCCTAACTTGACAAGGAGAGTGAGCTGAGTGCCTCCTTGTTCTAGTGGGTCATGGTGAAGGGAAGAGATTTAATGCATGTCTCTCTAAATTTTTTATTGCAGACACTCATCAAAATTCTGCTGCCTTCTCATAATCACATAATATAAAAGCATCATGATTGTGTGATGCAGTATAATCCCTGAAAACTTTAATTTACTAACTTTTGCTTTAAAATAGCCACTTCACCCAGGTGTATTACAATAAGAAACACGTTAGACCTAACCTACATCTGTAAACAGTGACCTCATATCAAAGCCATTCCATCTTAGGGCTTATTTTAAAGATTTCATCTACAAGCATTATGCACATATGTTCAAATGTCCTCTGCATGAGAAGTCTAAATGATGAGGAAATCTTCTTTCTACTCCTGTGAAAGGTTCAATGATTGCAGGCAAACTTTAAAAAAAAAGGTGCATGTGGAGTTCTTCTCAATTAACTTATTTACAGTTCACTTATTTGCACTCTAAAACCACAATCTATTTGTGTTGATATTGTGATAAAATTCACCTCCTCAGTCACATTAAGGTAAGTTCTGTTTCATGTTTGCACATACAGTTTTCAGTGTTGCAGTGTGTAATACTGCCATCACTGAGCCATCAGAGGGCCGCTGTGATTTTCAGGAAATGGAAACATTGTCATTTCGTGACACATGCAAATAGACCACATGACGGTCGTAAAAACCTCTACAGCTGCTCTCCAAACGGGTCCGGTGTTGCTTGCTGCAGTTGGTTTATATGAGGATAACTAGGTTGGTAATGACCCATCAGATGGGCCCTAGGTGAATTGAAACAGTTAGTACCTAATTAGAATTCAGTTGACTTCAATGGCAGATTAGAACCATTAGCACGTTGGCTAATTGGTAGGAGACTAATCTTGTAATTAAGAGCATTTGCAGCTGATTAAATGGTAACCATCAGGGACACATCACTGAAGCAGCAGAAACTTGGAGACGCTCTGAATTGCCTGCCTGTGGATCCAAATTTAGCCTTGCTCTGTTTAATAAAGAGTAGATTTATGGTCTCATTCATGAGGTTTTCTGTTTGAGCAAGATACTGTATAGGTTTCTGCTTTGAACACCACGCATTCTGAGGATCTACTCAGAGATTTCATGTAGTTTTTTTAATCACCTTTGACTGACTGTCACAAAATCTCAATAAATCAGTGACTGAATACAAGCTGCATTCACCAACAAAAGATTGACGACATTGGCTGATGTTTGATCTCTCTGATCATTTGCCAAAACAGTGTTTTGTCATGTTGGCATGTGATATTCCCACGTCAGCCCCATCAGAGAGATGAACATGTTCCACAGGCATATTCTTCCAATATTTACACTCGTGCTGTGAACATAAATTGATGGATTCTAAATTGCAAGGCCTGGTACCCAGCATAGAATACCATCTCCCACAGATATCTTATTTTGTCATTCATTAGAAAGAGTAGCAAAAGGTGGGATGGGGGAAAATAAGCTATTTTGCCCAATTTTCCATCCTGCCCTTGGGCATCAAATTCAATTTTCCACCAAAAGTTTGCAGTGAGAAAGAAAAGAAAATAAACATACGATTTCTGTCCAGAGGTGGATCAGTAACTCACTTGAAAGGGGTGATGGAGGCGGGTGGGGAGAGACTGATTAGAGTTTCCACCAGCCTCAGCAGCCTTCTGGCTACAACCAAATGTGAAAGCCTTATCACAGAATGGCCATCCTGTCCTAGAATTTCCAGAATACTCCACAAACACTGATAAACTTTCAGTCACACACAGCTGAATTTGCTGTGTCAGGTAACCAGTGGATATGTTCATGAATGTGATGTTAGGGTTCTGGCCTTGGATGGATACAGGGACACCACTTAAATGTTAAAACATGTTTCTAAATTCAGTGCCAGAATCATGCTGAAACCACAAAAAAAATCAATCTTCACTTTTATTCATAAATGAGACACACGTTACCTAATTTTACATTCATGAAAAATTAGTGAGGCTTCATAAAAACCAGTCTGTAATATCTGAGTAGCTGTTAAATGGGGACAAGGAAGGAGAAATACCCTCTAAAACATTTTAACATTTAAAAAGATTGACTTGCATTGCAGTGCACTGGATGTCTGGCTCCTTTTTGTTGTCTGTTAGAGTGTTTTTCTTAATCCTGCATACAACTGGCCAGACCTGATATCACACTGAGATATTTGCATCACATTTCGAATGTTGTTTGATAGCAGAAAATTATTTCAGCCGCGGTATCAGGGCCAGCCTAAGCCTTTATGGGGCCGTAAGCAGAATTTGATTTAGGGGCCCCCCACTGCCTGGATGCCACCAGTGCTATTGACAACAATGTCAATACCTGATCATTCACACACCTACTGTAAATCTAACACATCCATTATTAATTTTATTAGTTTTAGCTGTGTTGCTTACATCATACCAGTTTAAACCTGGCATGTTTTTGGCCCCCTATGATTTTCAAGAGAGTGGTCTGGTGGGTAATTTGCACTCTGATATTCAAAGGGATACACAACTAAATTGCATGCTGAATGTGGTGGACTGAGAAGTCACAAAAATAAACAAGCAGACAATGCTTTCTCTGTAAATAAGTTAACCGCTTTAATTATTTTTGGTTTAAAAAACGCCCTCATACTGTTAAAAGTGATCTTGAGGGCCCTCTGGTAGCCACGGGGGCCCTGAGCAGGCACTAGGGATGCACCTGAATCCAAATCTATATTTGACAAGTAACAAATATTGGCCAAATAAATTACCCTTCTGATCATTTTGAACATTCTGAACATTTTTCTTAAAGTTCGGCTTTAAATAATACATGCAATTTCCTCACAGTCTGACTTTAATTGTGAAAGATAACACTGCTTGGCTGTCTTTGACATCCAGCCCTTTATTTCAAAGAAGCATTAACCCGGAAGCTACATCTTATCTCGCATAGCTAATGGAGATAGACCAAAAAAATAGACAATAGACAACAGTCACGCTGCACAAAAAATGTGAATACATAGTCATTAGGGTAGGTTTCCTGAACCTATATTGTTTTCATAAGCAGACATTTGGGGTTAAAATCCAACAATGAAAAAAAAAAAAAATGTATCACTTCTAGTTTTAACCATGCCCACTTTTTTTGCCAAATCCAAATCTGAATTATTTTTCCCCAGAGCAAATACAAATACAAATACAAATACAAATACAAATAGTGGTGCCTCAGCACACCCCTAGCAGGCTCTTAGTTCCCTTATGCATCAGTCACGTCAGGCACAGTATCTGTAACATCAGTGATAAACATCAGGTTTTGGTGTCAGTTCCTCAGAATGGAAGAGCAAGAGCTTCTTTCAAGACTGATTCACACTGATCTGTTGAGCTGTCGAAGAGGCAGAAACAGAAATTTCTCCACCGACAGTGGCCTCAATATACCAGAATGCAATGCACCCATAAAAAAATTCCCTCACTCTTGCTAGTGCATGTTATTGCTGTCGCCATCGCTATCTCCACCTGTACATATACACACACAGCTGTTTACCTGAAGATGGATGTTTTCGGTACGTGAGAGTTGTTGCAGAATGGCTAAGCGAGTGCATAAAAATGAATTTCAAGAGGAGACTGAACTGATTGAGCTTGCCTTGGTTTTTACGCATTCAGCTGCTGTTCATGCAACTCAGTGGCTGCAGAAGCAGAATGAATTTCAACACCAGCTTTACAAGCAACCAACACCTTTTATATGCAGGGCAAACATCAGACATACAATGCCCTGACAATAAGTGTTAATGCCAGTAGAGTGACATATATGAAATGTGATGGGTAAAAGAAGAAATCAGGAAAAGACAAAAGGGTTTTTCCCCCACTTCTCCTAAGTGAGGAGTCATCAGAGTGTAGAGTGGGGCTTGCCGTGCTATCGATTCCTAATGTTATTCCACATCAACGGAAAACAAAAACCTTGAACCGCTGGCTGTCCCACCTTTCACGTCTCCCTCTCTATCGTTCCTCACTTATTGATCAGATGTCTGCTCGTTAATTAAGACACGAGCGCTACTGGCTGGCTCCTCGGTCAGAGCAGCACGTCTGCAGGGCTGGAGCAGGGCCTGGGAATGCAAGGCAGCTAATCCATATGTGCTAATGTGCTATTTCTCTCACCCCCCGTTTCATTCTCTTTTTCCCTGGCCATTTCTTTCTTTTTCTACCTTATTTTTCTGCCGCTCTCTCCTCTCTTCGATTCGCTCCCTCTCTTTCCACGTATTTCACCTTTGGCACCGACCTGAAACAACAACCACCCAACAAGTCCACAGATCTTGGTGGTGTGTACTACGGCTCACGCAATCAATGTTTGCCCGCTCTTTATTCTGTATTCTTAGGCTTTATTTTTCATTCAGATAGACAGTAACTAATGCCTAGCTACTGTCAGACAGTCTCAAGGGGCCTTACATGGCCACAAGTTTACAACAAACAAAGCAGTGTGATACCCGCTGATGTAATCCTCATTATGAGCAAAAAAATAAAGAAAGAAGAAAAAAAACAGGTGTAACAGGGAAAAAATATAGACCGGAGCAAGTGGCCAATAGACTTCCTAAACTTTCAAGGTGCAAAAGTGTTTTTATCTGACTTCAATTTGTCATTTGACTTATTCAGCTATTCTTGAAGAAAGTGGCATAGCAAAGAATACGTTTTCCTTACAAAAACGGCAAGAATCATATACCAGAACACTAATTATAGTTTGCAATATGCTCGAGGATATCTCACTTTCACTTTCACTGTTGCCACTCAGCAGCTACCTGATTTTAACCCCTAAAGACTGGGGTTTTATTTATTTAGTTATTTAGTTTGTTAGTTAGTTAGATAGGTTGATGGTTAGTTATCTTTAGTTGGTCGCCTTCATCATTATAATGATTACTATTATTACTATCATTATTATTATTATCATTGCCTTTCCACTGTGTGCTCCTTTACTTCTTTGTAATGGATATTATCATTTTAATTAACAAAAACATTTAAGGAAAGGATGAATTATTTTTTCAAGGATGTAATCACCTTATATTCTCAAACATTCTAGCCTGCTCAAAATGCTGCATTTAATGAACCAGGGTGTCATATTAAACAGCAGTCAGGCACAACATAATAAGCTGACAAGAATAAACAGCAAGAAGTGATAAATGGGTAAAAAAAAAATTTAAAATAAATAAATAAGAAAAGGAAACAGGAAAAATTTCCCCCCAGTGGCATCAAAGTTCAAAGGCATCACATTTTGATAAAAGTTGAAGTCCTTCATCTTAGGCTAGGCAGAGTTAATACAGCCATGAACACACTGAATCATGGATGTTGAGGTTGGAGCATGATGGCGTCATGTGGTAAAATGTGGTGGTGTGTGGTCCACATCAGGGAGCGACAGCACAGGCGCTGATGTTTGTTTCACTGTGGTGCCATCATACTACGTCACAGCAAATGAGATGATCACATCACCTGCTGTGTGGTCTTGGAAACGCCTGTTGCTGCCACCGTTATTCCACATGGTTTGAACCCAGCAGTGTTCAAAATCTCATGAAGTGAGCAGCAGAGATGAAATCAGAGTATGGCTGTGCAGGGCTATAGTCCTGAAGTGGACAAAAAAATCTTTAGAGCGCAGGTCACACGACAATACGAAAAGAGATTAAAAGCAAATATAGCACACAACAAAACACTCTGAAGAATTCAAGGTAAACATGACATGATAAATGCTTTGGAGGTTAAATGACTCACTGACAACATATTAGGGGTACAAGATGAAAGGTTTGTAAAATCAATGTTTCCCAGTCAGTAGGTTAGCTGCAGAGATGTTATTTGAAATGCTTTTTGAAGGCATATTTATAGAATTGCAATTCATGTAGGTGGAACCGGCGCATATTTTTACACCTCAGGCCTTGTCCTGTGGAGCAGGTGTTGCAGGGGTCCGGTGGCAGCAGCTGATCCAGCCTCACACTGCACAGTGACAGTGCACGGCCTCTTTAACCAGCCTCCCGTCTGTTCAGCTTGATGTACACTTATCATTGTCCCGGCGCTGTGATGATGAACATTAGTGTTGTGAGCTTCCTCCTTGTAGCATAATTCATTATTTCGGCTCCCTGCTCCTTCTGATTAATAACATACAAGCTACTGGTGGGGATTTCTTCTCAGTCTTTAGGGAACTGAGCCAAGAAGTCCTAAATTGGAACAAGTGAAAACATCAAATTACAATCAGCATAGGCAGCAGTTGATTTTTTTTTTCCTCCCCAGCAGTAGAGTATATCATAAATTTCACATAATCTCATTTTTTCAGATTTATATAATGAGGCAGTCCTACTCTGCTCTACTTGACAGATCACAAAACAAACATTTGTTAGGTGTCATTAATGACGTTCAGTTTTAGTTTTTCATACCCATGTTTATACCTTCCTGTGGAGATGGACGGGGTTATGTCTGTAGCCCATTCCATTTGTTTGTCGGCTTGTTTGCTTGCAGGCTATCTCAAAACGTTATGGACGGATTTGCATTAATTTTGGTACAAAGGTTGATCATGGGCCAACGAGGAGTTGATTATTTTTTCACATTGATTGGGCAAAGTGGGGCGTGGCAGTGGGCGTGGCTTTACATAAAACTGTAACTTTCAAATGGATTCACGCAACATCATGAAACTTGGTGGAAAGGTTGGTCATAAAGCAAGGAGGCACAGATCAGCTTTTCACACTGACTGGCCAAAGCAGGGTGTGGTGGCAGCAAGGTTATTAGAGTTTTGTATTTTTCATTTGTTTTATTTTTATTTCGTTTTGACTTTTGGGTTTCAGTTTCCGTTTTAATTAGTTTTTCAAGCAGGTTTGCTAGTTTAGTCCCGTCTTCATTTTTCTTACAATGCTTAGTTTTAGTTTAGATTTACTAGTTCCAGTGTTAGTTTTAGTGTTAGCTTGTCAGGAGCGAGATTCAAAAAGCTCAGAAAAGTCTAACAGTCTTTTAAAAAGTGTATTCACTTACGACAAATGAATACTGACAAAAATTTA
The DNA here is from genome assembly GCA_900302555.1 of Myripristis jacobus. NCBI lineage: Eukaryota > Metazoa > Chordata > Actinopteri > Holocentriformes > Holocentridae > Myripristis > Myripristis jacobus. Next base: position 9,728 of record OMLB01026143.1, read on the forward strand.
CTACAGACATTTTCTCTATCATTTTAGTTTATTTTAGTTTTGTCAAAACCCAGTACAGTTTCAGTCAGTTATCTTTTCGTAAATCCTCTATTTTTATTTTTATTTCAGTTAACAAAAATGTCTTGACACCTAGTTTTTGTTATTTAATTAGTTTTCGTTAACAATAATAATCTTAGGTGGCAGGCATGATATGTTGCTGAATAATCAATGTGTGGAACTGGCATATCTTGACAATTTCATAAATTTGGCAGAGACGTGCTTTTTCTATTTCTATTTTTTTTTTTTGTGGTAATCAGCAATAGACTTGTGTTGGTATCAGCAGCTCCTGGGTAAATTAGAACAGAGTGTTCATTGCTCTTTGCCATGTATGCAGGTCCTTTAAAAATGTTACAGTATGTAACGTTACCACTGCAGGCATATGGTAATAGACAGAATGGTTGGCATGCAGTGTTAATAAGAGAGATTCTTTCATTCCCCACTGATTTCCTTTGCTAACACCAGCATTGCTGATAAAGATGAAAATCCGCTGCCAATTTTTCTGAAACAAAAATGACGGCATGCTTTATATCTTTTGAGCTATGATTTAAAGATCAGTCAGATAGGCATAAAAAGATCCTGAACCTTCCCTTTAAGGTATACATGGCAGTTATTCAAAGACATTTCAGCTACCAAAGCAGAGTTGTTTCAGATAAGGTATAAACCATCTTAATGTTATTTTTATGCTCCCTAGTGTTCCCCTCAGGCCACAGACAAACCCTGTATCTCCCCCTCCTGGTGGGAATCCTTAACTCGTAGAAGCGCCGTATCACACACTTCAACTGTATCTCACACTTCAAAGGGTACTTTAAAGGAGTCTAAATTTGAAGCGCACTACAGTGCAGTGACATATCGAGCGTCACACCCCGCTGAACCACATAGATCAACACCTTGCGGATAACTATATGCCTTCCCCTGGTCGCTCTTGGGAATTGACGATAAGGCAGTGTAGTGATATTGCACCATATTATCTACACCATAATGTGCCCGGCTATTTCTCTCTCTGATTTAAACCACTGCTTGACATTTGAATTTTATCCTTCCATTGTTTGCAAAGTCAGTGTTCCCCATCAAACAGCAAATAGATAAAGAAATACTCCTCTGACTATCGCTGAGCATCTTTCCCCCATGTTCGCTTAACTCATAAGGTTATAATATAGGATACAAAGCAGCAAATGGAAATAAATCAGTATTCTGTTTGAGTGTTAGAGTAAGTGATATAATGGATTAGCTTGATGAATTTTCCTGCTGATTCTTGGTTGAGCAGGTGGGATTGATTTGACACATTTTGGCTGCTGCAAAGGATGCTCTTCAGAACCAGTATTATTCATAACAAAGAGGTGTCACAAATAAGATGTGATTTTAGCAAACACTCTCTCAGTATTTTTTGAGCTGTAGTTGTAAAGGAGCACACAGCAGCCTGGCCAAGCACTCCAGGAGACCCTCACATGACCAGGAAGATGCAGACGATCCCTGTAACTGCCGGCACACACATCAACAGCCATGCTGATGTTGCAGTTTGTGGCAGAGTATCCTTTGAGCAAGATACCAACCCCCTTGTGGCTCATTCATTGTTAGTCACTCGCAGTTACAGTGCCAGCTAAATGCCTGTAAATGTAAAGCATGTAATTATCTCCTCTTTTCCCCACTGTGAAGCAGATTTGTATTCAAACTTTAAAGTCACAGTTAGATGAAAAATGACTTTTTCAACTCATTAGCTAATTTGCCATTCCAGAGTATCCACCCTCTGTAAATAACAATACACAACAAAGAATTAACTAAATTTAGATTTGTTTTTGTACTTTCATATCAAAATCCCATTTCATCCTGAAACACTGTGCATCTTTAATGAGGATGTCATGCGTGAATGAACATTTCAACCGATAAAAACATACATTTTTTTCAAACAATTACACACCTACCTTCAAATAAAACTGGCCCTCTCTCTCTAACTGATCACCCATTGGTTCGCACTTTGTGAAAGATGTCTCTCACTGTTAAGCCCCGCACCAGCAATCTGTTTCAACAGGAAATGCATCAAATTAAGGAAAAGGGAGTTCTCAAACTGCAGTTTCACTGTGACTTTGAAATTAATCATTAGAGAGATAAGTAACCAGTTCAATAAATGTTCATTTAATTGGAATCCTACACTGCAATTAAAGGGGTATCGCTGACATTGATCAAACTCTGTTGGTAAGTAATAGAAACTACAATCTGTCCCTTGGGTTACAGTTGCCTTTACTGTTGATATACACAATAAGATCACAATAGAAACAGGTTGCTAATGTAAGCAGAGATTATTTTTGTCAGCATTGGTAATTTTAGGACAGTGCAGATGGACCACATCAGAGACTTTTTTACTGGGAATTCGACTAATAACTCCAACAGGGAAAAAAAAAAATGCTATTTCTCAATTCCAATTCTATTACTGTCCAGGCCACCTAGGGCCTGTGCATGACACAGTTCCAGATTTGTGAGATGATCACAATTAAAAAAAAATAATAGAAGCCAGTGAATTTTTATCATTTTATTGTTGAGTCTCTTGAGTCTCAGTTAACAATTAAGGAATCTCCATTATGCCCTAATGGAAACCAATGAGAAGAAGTATGATTAAATCAATCAGAAGAGTCAGGTCTTGTAAGCTGCTGAGATGGGCCACATTTATGGCAGTTTCTCCTCTACAAATGTGGTGTTTACTCTGTTTATCTCCTAGCAGGTAGGTAAGACAGATTTGCAGGTATTCACAGTAGTGAATGAATGCATCTGGAGAGTCAAGCTGACATGCCGCCTCAATATCTTTGGAGAGCAATACAGCAAAAGGCTGTTCCATCTATAAATCACTGATGCGCATGCTAACAACCAATGTTTAGCAATGTTTTTCTGTAATACCGATGCCAACCCCGCAGTGCTAATGCAAAATAATCACAATAATACTTGCAATGTGATTGCAAAATACAAACACAGGATGCTCACTTGTAGCCCTGTTGTCCATTGTTGTGGTGTTTGGAATTAGGTTGGGAACTCCTTGAATTTCTAATGAGCAGAGAGTTTTTGTTCCAAAACAAGAGTAGGGGCTGGATAATAAGCTGTGAAAGCCAGAAATCTCAGTGCTTTGTGAAGTAGTCATTGCGGCACTGGCACAAATCAACAACCCTATCAAACCCCAGAGGATATATTATGCTCATTTTTTGCTATGGGGCAGTAAAAATCTTTTATGTGGCTACATTGCACTCTTGCCCTTCAGATAATGGCATGCATATTCACTTGCACGCACATAAAGACACGTTTGCTCACAAACAAACATGCACATTAGCTCTCATCCGATCCCACACATATGCACACACAAACACACACTCCACTCCGCACACTGCCCTAACAGTGCTCCAATCCTCTAAGCCCGTGCCCTGTGAACCATGACAGCTGTAGTCAGCTTGATTGACAGAGTTTGAAAGTCAGGTTCAAGTGCAGGTTCAAACGACCCCCGGCATTACTCCGCTACCACTGTAAGGTTCTATCTGGCTCTGCCAACGCCCGCTTGCTTATCTCCCACCAGATGTCTGTCACATGCTGCGATGTTTTCTGCCAGTCATCTCCCAGTCTCCAGCGTTTAATTAGCCCTCATTAAGGCCCAGGCTTTCTTTGTAAATAATAAATGGTGCCAGCGAAAGTGCATCAACATAAACTGTCCCTGGAGGAGCAGCAGAGATAAATAGGAATATCATCAACATGTCCTTCTTCTCCATTTATTGTAAGATCAAGCTTTACCTGCACTGTAACTGACACTGGTGTGGTGGCCTCATACATCCATATATGCATGCGCATGTGCATGTAAGTATGCATATATACTGTATATGTATATATACATGTATGTATGTAATATGTGTGTGTGTGTGTGTGTGTGTGTGTGTGTGTGTGTGTGTGTGTGTTTGTATACCCACTGGATAAAACAGTGGTATGGTGAATATTTTATCACAAATGTTACATCAAAATGTTAATCCTACTTTTCTGAAAATCGACATTCCATCCTTCTTTCAGCCCTCATACTGTAGGAGGGGAATGTTTGTAATAAGCAATACACACACACGTAAGCACGCACACAAACAGACAGTCACAGACACACACACACACACACACACACACACACACACACACACACACACACACACACACACACACACACACTCACACACACACACACATACAGTGACACCCTCTGATTTCCATATTAATGTGTCCTCCCATTGCTGATTCCTTCACTGCTTCCTCCTTGTCTCTGTGGCTTACATTATATGAATAAGAAGGCCCTCCACCAAGAGGGCTGAGGTGGGACGCGGGGGGGTGGCAGACATTACCATACTGTATGCCTACATCAATGCACAACCTCAATAATACACCCTGTCATTGAAACAAATCACAGGCTTCTAGTGGTGGTGGCCTGAGCCTCGCAAATTCAAATTTCATTTCGCTTCGGCAGAAAATTGGAGCAGGGGGAATTAACTTGTGATCCATTCCTAATATTTCTCCAGTAATTTGGGAAGCCCTGGTGGGGCTACTTTATATTTTGAGGGGAGACACAAACAATTTGCTTGAGATGTATTACATTACGCCCCGGATGAATGACAAAATTGGTCGCAGCACAGAGCTACAAAAACAGGCCTAATCGGACTCCTCAATTTCACGGTGACACAACCTACTGTAATGAGGTGACTCTCTGACAAGTGTCCTCATAAAAAAAAAGTTCAATGCCATCTGAAATGTAGAAAGAGTCAATATCGAGTGTGGCAGTCAATCTCATTATGTTAGCTGAATTTCCCTCGTTCCTGCTCAGATCGCTGTTCTTGACTCGGGGGAAACTGTGTCCTCTTCTCAAGAAAACCTGGATGCATTAACTCTGGCTTTTCTGTTACACTACTGTGTGTGTTGGGGACCTTCAACATACACTCGGAATACTACACAGATGTAACATTAAGTTAAAAAGTATTTAATTCACCCCCCTCCCCCACGCACACACACACACCTACACATACAACTTTGAGCCATTTTTTGTAAATATCCAACTTCTATGCCGTCGCTGAAAAACTTAAAGTCGTGTTCAGCTTTGTTGAATTGTCTTGGACCTCAGGATTTACACATTGTTTTCATCATAACACTGTGTAATTTAGCATGACAGAATGGATTCCTGGAGGACACATTATGTACAGTACAAAGGACCCCCATGCTGAAATTAATCACTTACTTTTAAAGCTTCAAAAAGTGCTACGCTAATTATGTTTATTTTTCAGACCAAAGTGTTGGTTGGCCAGTTATTACATTGTAAGCTACTACATTTCATACATAATTTATAAGTTATGTTCTAAGACACTAAACATCCATTTTTGATGTAAAAAGAAAAACAACAACAAAAAAAAAACAAGGCAACCACCTAAATGTCCCCAGCAAATGATGCAGTCCCAGACTTACTCAGTCACTAACAAATGCAACTATGTCACCTTGTTTTGAGCCGTAATTATAGCACCTGCCTTGGACCGATTATTGTCATTTGAAAATGTCAGAAAGATGCATCATTCTCCCAAATCACATTAAAACCTAGTCAGTAATGTCTTAGATATCACACAGTAAGAATGGGTGAAGTAGCAAGCAAATAAACGGGCATTCATCCATAATCACCCGATTTGACTGTTATTACACCATTGAATGGACCCCCATGGTTATGGGTTGGTTGGTCCCTACTGCATCCTCTAGTGGTCATGTGGCTTTTATCATCTATTTTTTATCATCTATTCTTACAATCCTAACCAGTTGAATGTGACCCTGGAACCAGATGTACTGTGACGTAGCATAAAGACCAACAAAGTCAGTTGCATAAGGGGGTGGAAGGATGGTAGATCAATGTAATCAATCACATGGACCTTCACTGCTATATAGCACGATAGCGAATATTACGATAAGTTTCCTAACCTTAACCACAACCTTTTCCTAACCATAACCATGATAATGAACCCTTTCCTAACCTTAAGATTAACCATGACCTTTTCCTAGCTGTAACCATGATAACAAACCCTTTCCTAACCTTAACCACAACCTTTTCCTCACCTTAACCATGACGATGAACCCTGTCCTAACCTCAGCCATGACCAATGCTAACATCTGAGCGGCAGGAGCAATTAGATGATAACAGTTTTCTGACTTACTAAAAGGTGCAGTAAGATTAGGGACCCACTCCTATACTCTTTGGGGTTGATTATGATTGTTAATTAATGGTGTGATAATGGTAAAAGCAGGTGTTCAAATCATACTGGACAAAAAAATGTGAACCTGAAGATAATGTGTCAATTAACATAAAGTAACAAATATGTAAAACTTTCATCTTTTTGCATTCCTTTTCAAGAAGCCCCAAAAACATCAAAAGCATCCCTCATAGCTTTGTGAGTAAAACCATCAGTCTATCTTATTTCCACTTGGATCCCACTCCTAGTAAGCGAGATGAAAACTGGTCTGACTTCCTGGGCTTTTTTTTTTTCTCTGAATTTCTCTTCCCCTTTTCAGAGCCTCTGCAGTTCACATGCATCGGCGTAGCCCTTCGTCTCATGTAAAAGTCATCAAACAGCCTTTCCTTCCCCATAAGGTGTTGAGGTGGGTCACTGTGGTAGCACGTCAACACTGATCTAAAACTTCAGCAAGGCCAAAGTTTCTCCGAGCAGCCTTCATCTCTCCACTTCTGTCAAAACCATCAGCGGTCGGGACATGAGAGGCTCACCAAGTGTCTTGCCAAGGAAAGTTTTCAGGAACTCTCAGTATGCATTTATACAGCATGCAGCTGCATTACAGGCCCTGACCATGAGGATCTGGTGCGTACATCTTGTGGCTGAAAAGGTGTAAAGCTTAGGAAGAGTAGTTTGTTTGGGTTTTGCTCAGGACTGTGGTGATTTGTGAGATAAATTAAGTGGTTTTACAATGCAAAATGCTTGAATATCCACTATATTAAATGTCCAAAAAATATAGATATTTTTTATCCTCACAAATGTGAGCAATTTGTAATGGTCTTGGAATAGCTGAAGCTAAAATGAGTTATACTTTCATGTCAGCAAGTTGCTTTCTTCTTTTTTTCTGTCAAATTTTGGATCTATAATTAAAAAAAAAGAGAGAGAGAGAGCTCTGTCCATACTTAACATGCAAATTTTCTGGTAATGATGGCACTAGCACTGTAGTTGTTCCCAGTTAAGGGGATATAACGTTTCAGTTCAAATTAATTCCATTGCATTCCTAATCTTCCCTGTTGTCGGCTAGGCTCATTTAGCTTCTCATAGCCAGAGTTTCTCACTGATCAAACACTTATTTTGCTTGACATTGAGTTCATTGTAGTGTGTTTGCTGTATATTTGCCTGAGAGGAAATACAACAAATTATAGTTGTCTCACTCTGCTTAGTATTCCACGGATTACCTCAGGGATATGTGACAAAGATTATTAAGCTTTGGCAAATATGTCCTTATTTATTTAAATCACAGTAATAGACCTGATTACTGTAAATGTGACCGGGGTAAGCAACATTAATTTGCAATAATTCTCCTCAAGGAAACCTTATACTCTATTAAATTGCCTAAACGATTTAATAAACAATAAATAAGCCACTGGCAGAAAGCTTTTCTGTGAATTCTGGGGAGTCACAAAGAGTAGCTTTCTCAGGACATATATGCATTTTTGCTATCATTTTTATGGTGTGAAGTTCAACTTGAAAGAGCAGATGAAAAGTTTGCATAGCTTGTGTATTTATGCCCTGTTACGCCAGAGTTTTGTATTGAACAAGTTCTGTGTTTCTCTCTTAGAGGCAAGCTTGTCTTGAATCAGGGATGGTAGGAGCTGTCACAAGGAAGGAGTGTTAGACATAGTGAGCCTGTCAACACAGTGCGAAGCAGCCAGGAGAAGTCAAGGTTAGGCAGGAGCCAGAGGAGAAGACACAGGGTAGTGCTGCTGTCTACTTCAGCATGTCAACACAAACTAGCCCTCCACCACACCTTACCTCACTGTTTTCTTTCTTTCTTTCTCCAGGTTAGTTTAGTGTTACACTGAGCATCTATACTCACAGGCCAAAAACTGACTAGATCATAATCACAATTAGGATATGGAGTTGCAAAGTGCAAAAAAATCGAGGCAACTTATCCAGCAGTATCTGTTTTTTCCTGTTTCTGTTTTCTTTTATTTTAATGTGAGGCTTAAATGTGCACCATGCAAAAACTGGAAAGGGTTGCTTGATGTGGGGCACATTTAGACCAGGGGTTAGCAACCTTTTGGATAGTTCCAGTTTAAAATTTTCTTGTTAATCAGTGTGCCATATCGACATTAAGATTAAGTTTAATAACATCGTCACATGAAAATCAAAATCTCCAGGGGCTCTGTTATTATATTCCATCCATATAGGCAACATGAAGATAACAGCAATAGAGCAAACAACATTCTCAGAACATAAAATACACCAGGCGCCTCACTCCTCTGTCCACAAGGCATGTAATGTCCAAACCTTTACTTTAGCTTTCTCAGCTAGTACAGCTCCCCTCGTCTACCGAGCCCAAACTGTCAAATTGTGTCACTGCAGACACAATTTGAGCAGGAGCTTGTACCATCAATCACGCTAAATAACACAGGTCGCGCAACGGCCAACGGCTGCGCAAGAGGTAGGCTAACGTGGCATTCATATGAGAGGGCACTTCACCTTTTCCAAAATAAAAGTCCTCAATTACTGTTAGTGTGCAGTTGGTTAAGCTACATAAAGTTGCTGAGCCCTGATATAGACTCAGCTGATGTGGCACAAGCATGGATTTTGATGGTTGAGTCTACATGGTTCTCACAATCAGATATACAACGAGGGCCCTTTTGACTCAAAAATGTGCAATAAGCATGAAGTTTTTTTATAGCTGACTCTACATGGTTCTCATCATTGGTCGGACTAATTCATTATTTATTAATGGATTATGATGGTTATTCCACATTTTTTGGGTTAGCGTTAGTCCGTCAACTAAGATGGTCAGAGCACTGACAATTAGATGGAACAGCAGTTCAACAATAGGTACAGTTCATTAGTGACCCCCTACCAAAACACAAGTACACACAGATTTCTCACACTCGCATGCACCTAATACACATATGCACTTCCCAATGAGTGGTCATCTCCTTCTCTGCAACAGCAAAATATTTTCATCCCCAGCCAAAAAAAGCAGAAGTGAAGAGAAGGACAGAGGGGCTCGGTGATCGCTTTGGCTTCTGAGGGAGGGTCACTTGTTTGGATAATGGATAATACCAATTGCTAGCGGGCTGAGCTCAGGATAAAAGGTCATTAAAACTTTATGAAATGTGTCTTTGTTATGGTGCCAGTTCAAAAGGCTGGACGCGCAGGGACTTCTTCCCTCTTGTGGCCAGGGACAGAAAAACTCTCTGATTTCAATATGACAATGCCAGCGGCAAAAGCATCGCATCCCAGAGTTCCCCTGTGTCCATATCCTCTACTCTATCAGTGTGCTACCCACATGGGCTGGGCTTGATGATCCAGATTTTGCTGGTTTTTAATTAAGTGGAAGGTCAAATCTCATTGCTCTTGACTTCAGGGAGCTGCTGCTGTCTGCATGGCAGAGGAGCTACACCCAGTCATTAATTTTATGGAGCAGGGACTTTAATTGATTAAAAAGTTAAGGGCTATGGGGAATGCGTGGTGAGAAGCACCAGCATTTACTTTCTGTGAATCTGGGCAGGTCCTCTGTCACATCCATGATGGCAGAAATATATAGAAGACAGCACTTGATCCGAGGAAGGGTGGTGATTTTTGTATGGAAAATCTTTAAATGTTGATTTGACCTTAAATATAGCTATGCATAGGGCTGGGCAATATGACCTATAAATAATATCACAGTTTATAGGCTGTATCATGATACACAGCATATATCACAATATTTTGAAATCTTCTCCAAAGCACTTCATAAATGCTTGATTTAACCCTTTGATGCATACAATTACATTAGCATGATGATTCTAGTAGGGCTGGGCATTATGGACAAAATCAAAAATCATTATATTTTTGACCAAATATATTGATATTGTGACGATATTGTGGAGATTACTATTATTTACACAGTGAGATGTTTGATAAACAATGATCAGTAATGCCTACCTAATAAGTAAGTGGGTTAAGGCAAATATTAGAACAGCAAGAACCATCTTGTAAGTTCAGAAAATATATCACTTTACTGAAATGCAGCCTGTAAAGCCTGGAAAATACAACATATATTCATGATATGACGATATCCAAAATCCCAAATCAATATCTTGTCTCATATCACAATATTGATTAATACCAATATATTGTCCAGCCCTAGCTGTCCCTGTGTAAGATGCAGTACTGGCGACTGTCCCTCTTTTGCTTGAGCATAAAGTTTACACCTTGGGCCACAGAAATAAGTAAAAATGCAAATATAATTTCAAAAATACAGAGACATTTACTGGTACACACACTCCCATGTAACTATCCCTTGTGCTATTTTGGGACCACACATATGATGAAATCTGAATTGCATTTTTGGAAAGAAGGGTGAGTGTGTGTGAGAATATTATGAAGTGAGCACCTCTCACCGCAAGTGTATCATTAGTTACTGCTTACTTATTATGAATAAGACCAAGGACCAGAAAGTAAGTGTTTTTTTAAATTAATTTCTGATAAACTAACCAAGTTTTTAGCAGGTTTTCTGTCAACCATATATAAATGTACCTAAATAAAACCTTGTGTACAAGCCATTCCAGTGTTGCCATTGTGTCTCTGTAAAACAAGCGAGGCTCCTCTTGTTTACAGCATGTGAGATGTCATGGGAAGGCCAGGAAGTCAATTAGAATGGATGTTTTTCTGACTGGTGCTGTAATTTTTCTGTCTCATGTTCACCGAGGATGTTGGCAACACATCTTTACCTCTTAGGTCTCAAATGGGAAAAATCTTCCCTCGGAAGCACTTTGTAAAAACAAACACAGGCATGATATGAAACGGTGAGCTGCCCAGACCCCTGGGGAAGTATAGTGTGTCAGGTTCATTTGATAGTCTCCCCCCAGCTGTTTAGGTATCAGCGCCCCACACACACAAGAAGCTGAGGTCACCAGTTGTAACCTTTTACCTCCTTGGGAATAAAATCAAATATTCAGAATTATATTTGGAATACATATGGAATATGAAACTGCAATTTCTCATGTGACAATAAACAAAGCATATACAGCTTCTGACAGAGCTCCCCACTGCAAGTAAATGTGTCCCTCAGTAAAGTGAAATAGATTACATTCCCCAACATGCTCTGTGCATTCAAGGTTTTAGAGCTTTACACGACTCTAAGTGTTACCAAACAGTTTCCACAAGCCACTAAATCCAGCACTTTTTCTCTGTTTTTCTCATATGGTCAAAAGCGGGTGGGTTTGGTTATGTGTCGGAAGCCGCCAGCCCTTCTCTGCTCTCCTGTCAGGAGCATCTGTCAGGTCTGCTACAGCTCTCTGCCTAATAAACCGGCACTGCCGACCTGTAGGGTTTCCAGCCTGCAGCTTCTCTTGCTGCATATCACAGTAACTTTGAAGAGAAAAGCAAAGAAAGAAAGAAAGAAAGAAAGAGAAAGAAAGAAAGACAGGGGCTGACTTCTTAGGCTGTTTGGTTTCTCTTCAAACTATCAACTCTATCAGATCCCTGTTTTGTGCTCAATTAGTGAATCGTACAGAGCGCCTTTCATTTAGCTCTCGGAGTGGCAAAAGTGACCTTATTCGCTTCGCTGTTCTCTCCACAGGGGCAGCGACAAATGAGGCCTTGTGTTTTTTTAAAGGAGTGCATAATGAAGCTTTGTGGAGGCACGATCCAAGTTAGATAACCCACCAGGATTTCAATTTACCCCTGTCAAAAAATTTGAAAGGCACAAATAAACACCACAGCGAGGGCAGGCTGTGTGTATTCCCCCCAGTAGATATTGATTGAAAGGGCGCGTGCTGATGCCTATTCACATCTCCTGCTTTTGTTGTTATCGTTCTGTCTCAGGTGCAAGTGCAACCTGCATGCCAACAGCTGTGTGTTTGACAAGGGGAAGCTGGGCTGCGAGTGTGAGCACAACACCACTGGGCCAGACTGCGGCCGCTGTAAGAGGCACTATCACGGAAGGGCCTGGAGTGTGGGCTCCTACCTCCCCATACCCAAAGGAACAGCAAATATATGTAAGTATCTGCAGTCTAAATGATTTAGATACACCCTATTTGGCTACTTGCAGAGTGCAACTAATTCGCTGATGATACCGCCCGCTTTGTAGCAATGCAATGTTATTAATTCCTACCATTTAACAATCGGTTTACAGCAGAGGCAGACAAATATTTAAATGTCAGCACGGCTAACATGATGAAAATACAAAACACATAATTACCTAAGGTCTTGAATTTCTGTCCACTATCATTTCCTGCATATGTGCGCCTTGGGCGGTACACATGCATCATTAGCAATGTAACTGCACTATGCATCCATGTGTTGTTGTTTTTTTACCTTTTTGTCTTTGAGCACTGGTCAGTTGTGGCATACGTCAATCCTTACATATTAAACGACTGTGAATACCAGTCCAATCAATACCTTGTCATGGAGTTAAGCACTGTTTTTGCACTGTACCTTAACTCCATGACACACAAGCAAATAATGCTGCATATTTTTCTGCCTCCTCACATGGTCTGTCTCAGGCAGAAGGTGCTCTTTTGCATTATCCCCATTCTAATCTTGGAGGGGAGTTGAGCCACATTTATCAAATCCCACGCCTGAGGCAGGGGGCTCATTGCCTCAATAAATCTAATACAGCCACTCAGGGATGAGGTGGTGGCTTGGCCAGATGGTGGAAGGCTAGCCCTCTGGTCCTCCACTCACACTGATTCAGCCCTGAAGTCAGAAGCTCTCCCAATAGATTTGATTGCTTGAATTGAATTCTGGGGCACAGACTCTGATTAGATTTGTACAGAGATGTGATATTGTTATCGATCTGCTGATTTCGTGTAAGTAAATTTGCGCACTGACAGTGGCTCTTGTTTTTGCTGCTGTCTGGGTTATTTGTTGATGAATGGGAGTGTGTATGCAGTCATTTGTGTGACCGCATGTTCTTATGTGTCAAATTGTGGTTGCAGGTGTGTGCACAAAACCGCGTGGGTTTTCATGCGCGTGTAATGTGTTTGATCATACATATGTGTGAGTTTATTTGGGGAAGTGTTTGTGAACTCTAAGGAGATATTGCTGGATTTCCCCCTGCACCTCTGCTGTGTTATGAGTCTCCTTGCAATGTGGTGCTCACTGTCAGATTGACAGGCCGTTATTAAAAAATCCAACACTTGGCCGCATCTGCACTGAACTGATGAATCCGAGGTCTAGCCATATCAAAGGCAATATTAGCACTTGTTTGGCAGTGGCATAAAATGCAATAATATTGCATATGGCAGTGACGTAACAATATTGGTCCCCCAGGTGTTCAGTGAACACACTTTTGTCTTGAATTGTCTTTATTTCTCTCATAAGTAACGCCTGGCCCTGTAACATTGCTTTATCCATAATGTGCAGCTCATATTCCCTATGAGGATATTAAACATACAGCCCTGGTATCAAGACAAATACGCTGAACGTGCAAAATGTAATTATGGTTTAATAGCTTTCATCTGTCATCAAGTCTTCCTCTTTAATCACAGGAGTCATTTATCTCACAGGTAGGGACAAGACGAGGTCTATTACATATTCAGATCCCTTCACATGCAGATATATGGCTATACGTGACCCTTCATCTAATAATTCAGAGCCCAAAATGGAGCCCTGTGTTGCTAGGGGCCATCGCTGTCGGCAGTGAAGCCCAGGCGAGAGCGACTCCACACCAAATCTAAGGTTTCCCTTGAAGGAAGGGAGGGGAAAAGTGTAAGAAACCCGCAGAGCAGAAGAGGAATCACTTTTGGAATTATGTTGACAGTCCACTTTGCAGGGAGCATCAAGTCATCTTGTGTTTCAAAGCAGGTTCACAGGTTAACAGGGGTTGGGGCTGAGAGTTTGATAGGACTGCAGAATGTGTTTGGACTTGAAAGGGTGATATTGTTCGCCCTCCACTTCTCAGGCAGCAAAACTATTGGTTTAGGAATTACAGGTTCCTTTCAGGCAAATGGCCCTTGCAGAGAGCCTGAACACTGTGTTTTTCTTTTACCTGTAGTGGTGTGTGCTTGCCAACAGTTCTTCTGACTTCCCAAAGCTGGTGATCAACGGAACAGTGGAAACCCTGGTCAAACACAATCACAGACGGAGAGTCTCTCTATTGACTAAGGACAAAACAGTGGAGATTGTGAAAAGGATCGGAAATTGCACTAATTGCAGAGGAGGAATGAGCTGCTGATGAGGGAAGAGAGAGGTGGATCCACAGCCACATGCTGCATAATCAATCCAAAAATTTCAGACAAAGACCACATGGTTGATTCATCTGAACACGTTTGACTCTCTTGTTCAAAGTCATGTCCCCAGTGGTGCCTGGGTCATGTCGTATTTCTCATGGTTTCTCTTGGTGGATTTAGGTGCCATACAGGTGAGAATTGACCTATAGTGCAATACAATGCCAACTTACCTGATAGCATAAAAATATCTCATATGTGGTGAACTCCAGCCATCCTGCTCAAAGAAAACACAAAGAATTATTTGCAGTTATTGACCATTAATGAGCATTTCCTATCTGGCGACTGAGGCATTGACAGATAAGGAAAATAATTCCCACACAGGTTTATTCCAAAACGTAAAACCATTGTCACCGAAAGCCTGAGGCCGGGATTAAAACACTGATGGGACGATAATTTCAGCAGCTACAGCTTTGATTCTGTTGACATTTTTGTCTGTCCCAAACCCGTCATTATCATCAGAGGAGGGCGGATGTTGGACCCTGTCGTGGTCCGGTTCTCCAAAGAGCCATAACTGCTGCTAATCAGTGGACACAGCGGAGATTTATTGGATAAGTGATAGTGGGTTTTGAATTATTCAAGGCATGCCAAAAAGTGTTTCAGTTGCATTTTCATGACAAAAAAAATGGTCAAGGGTAAAGATGAAGTGGAGTTTGTGCTTTAATGACACAGTGTTTTTATGCTTTTTTCCACAGGTATCCCCAGTAGTCACGGACCAGTGCGTAAGTTGATCAAGCTTTTCAAATTGGCATGATGGCTTATCTGCTTTAATCGTTGTCTCTTTTGCTAATGGCACACACTTGTTTGATTGATGATATTGATCTTAGTGTGAAAAATACCACTATACATTATCATTATTGTTCATCAGTATACTTTGTATAAAAAATCATCCCTCTTAAAAGACATTTAATCTAAAGCTCAAATTTAAGGCCTTAATTTTATTAAAGCAGGTGAAAAACTCTGGGGTGAGATCATTTTACTTGTTTGGAATGCGCATCAGCTTGTTTCAAGAATTTTAATTGAAATTGACTTCATACAGATGAGTGACACTTGTCTACAAAATACCTGAAAGAAATAAAACTGTATTAGGGGGAAAAAGACATAGAATTGTCTCCTCCCACTGGCAGAATTTCTCTCGTTGTAAGAAAAATAGTCTTTTAAGTCTATGAGAAAATGAGAGTAAATGAGCAGTGCCTTACAAATAGGAGCTGCACATTGTTAGGCCAGTGCACGTGTTGGCACAGGCATGAGTGAGAGCGATTTCAGAAGAGTTGACACAGAGATATTTGCCCTAAGCCAGAGAAAAGAAAACCATTTTTTTTTGTGAAGACATGGTGCCCACCATGCATCTTAGATAGATGAGATACCCTATGCATGTTGATGCCTGAAGGTGACTCCTCAAACTGGATAGCAAAAGCAACCAGCGATATGTATATCCCTTTGCCTTTGTGTTGTGAAAAACATCATACCCATCCATGCTGCATGCCGACTTCTGTACAATCTCTCATTTAGTTGCCAATAGTACATGGCAGATTTCTCATTTTCCTATGCATCTTAAGTAAATCAGCCCAGATGGCACACTGATTATTGGAACAAACAGGAGAATCTATGCATGCTGTCCCTGTGCATTAAATCCATCACAGCATGAACTATATGACAACCCAATGTAATGTATGATCTTTCCCATTTTTACACAGATCGAGCAAATGCTTCATCTCTTGGTGTTGCAAATCGTAACCAAGGTAGGCTTTATAGGCTTTATAAACTAAAAGCTTCAGCATGGCAGTAACAGCACAATGAAAAATGCACTATTTATTGATTGGCAACTGGAAAACATACAATATGCAAATAGTGGGTGGCGGTATGGTAGTTTTCAAAGCTAATCCTTGTATTCTTTCATCCGACATGTGCACAAACACACACTGGCCCTTACATGGCAGACCTTTGTTGTGTGAACACTGTAGGGAACGGACCACATGTCTCATGATCACCGCCTCCACAGCCTGTTAGCCTCTTTGACTATGCCCTGTTTTTAATTACCCAGAATGCTCTCTTGGGGTGCACCCTTTCTGCCATGTTTTCTGCCACAAAAAAAGGGGGAAAGAGGAGAAGGAGAGGGAAGGAGAGAAGAGGCTCCAGGGGGGTTTATGTAGATTGATCTCCAGCTATCTCCAGCTAATCCTCAGGCCCAGATATCCTGTGTAGTGAGTGTTGACTCGCATCTGCACCACTGCTCTCACAGCCAGAAGAGAGAAATTAAAAACGGACTTTTAGGCTTCCAGGATCAAGAGAGGGAATATTCACTGGTTCCTTCCCCGCTCCATACTGGCAGAGATGAGAATGTGATGCACCTATGAGAATAAGCCAATGTTTTCTGCAGTCAGAGGCCAAGAATAGCAAATTACAACTGTTCTAGTTAGTCTAGCTGAGTGGGATACAAAGACAATACTGCTTTTCATAGTATTCATAAAAGTCTATGAGAGTTATTTTTAAAGTCATGAGCTGCATCATTTTTATGAACATCAATGCTCAATTGCTACTTCTTTATTAACGATTAATAAAACACAATGGTGTTGATTGCTAATCTATACCTATAATCTATATCTATAAGTTATGACAGCATTTACATTTGCTGTTCTAAACACTGTTGGGTACATTAGGTCTTTCCTGGCTTGGAAAAAAAAAACTAAGTGATTCGTTTTACATTTCTAACAGCAGCAATAGCAGTTTTGTTTGAAATAAAGAAGAATGAAAGATAATAATAATGATGAAAGAAGAGCCAGGTAGTTAGTGTAAGCAGCGGTCGCCATCATGGCTGAACAGACAAAGAAAACAGCGCCATCTGCTTCCAAAAAAAAAAAGAAAAAAGAAAAAAACACTCCAGACTAGTGGAATCAACTGTGTGATTGCCAAGTGATCTGTGACAAGCGCAGGGAAAAACACCACAGCAGGCTGCACCGACGATGTCACCGGGGGCAAAAAAAACATAATGACAGTCATGAAAGGTCATTTACTTCTACTTGTAGTTGAATCATCTTGACTTACACCCTAAGATTCATGAATACATGGAGATCTGGCATTTACAATAAACCAGTCATTAAGAGCTTATCTCCCACAATGAATACCTTTGTTTTGTTGACGTGAGCTAAAAAGGAATCATGCCCAAACTGATAATTCCTCATGAAATGATTTGAAATAGCTGCACACAGAATGGATAATTTAATTAATCTTGAGGCAAAAACAAAATGGAATATGTGCAGATTCTCCCTAATTTATGCTCAAAGTGATTACTTTCAGATAACTACGGTTTTACTTCATATAATTTTGCAGACAGATAATCCTTTCTACTTCTTTTCACCACTGGATAAAATACCGTATCTCTGCCACTTTCAAGTGCTAGTATTCACATGGCATGAGCCTCAAGTCATGACTAATGGGGAAGCCTTCATGCTAATATGATAATAGAAGGCATGACTGAACTTGGGTTTCAGCTCTCCCTGACATCATGGCAAAAACTATTGATCAAATGTAATTGAAGCAACACTGTTCTGTCTCACAGCATATAATTAGCAGCTCCTGTATCTGAAAACTGTCTCCAGTTATAGCTAATTGCACTGGTGAATCTATAGTAATTAAGGCCTTTTAAAAAACATTAAACTGTTATTTATTAATCATAATCAGCGATCCCTGTTTGTAATGTAATGGTGCTGCTGCTGTCTTGCCGGGTTTACACTGTAAAACAGGCTTCACATTCCATTGTGGTGCCATGCTGGCAACAAAAAACTCAATGATTCCCGTAATATCATATCAGTTGATATGAACCGTTATATTTAAGGAGTTGGGTATCACATCAAATGTAGTTCTACCATATAATATCTAGCTTTTCCACAAAAAGGAGTGACAGGGGCTACGGTCCAGGACATTGATTCGTAACTCTCAACCTGATATCATGCTGTGAGATGCCATATCTCAGAAATTACAGGCGCAGAATATCTGAGGACATCAACAGTTCACTGAGAAGAGAGGATTAGGGAACTGCCTGGATATGTTTAGTACATAAACACAGTGCTAGATCCTCTCTCAAAGGCTAGAACTAGTATGCATTTGCTGTCAGTGTTGTAGTGGGTGCATTATTTGACATAATAATAAAATTGCCAGTCTTTTATGCATTGTAAAGTAAGGTATAGTGCGATGTGTGCTGCGGTAAGGTAAGACAAGACAACACGAGACCTTACATTTTGCTTGCATCACATGCATTTCAATCACAGAAATAGCAATATGAAACTTAATCCAATTCTGTGTCCCCTCTGTCTGCCGCTATTGTGCTGTTTTGAATTTTCTCCATGTTGCTTCATGCAGCACCATGGCCCAAGGATGGATCTGTCATGACAGTTACCCTGCTAAAATGTCACACATCTGACAGAGGTGTGAGGTGCACATATGTCTCTGTGAGAGAACGCTGGTCCTCAGCCAGGAGTTGAATTGCAGTGTTCTCACTTGCTGCCAGCATCGGTCCTAATGCTAGTGATGTCAGACAGGGCAGCGTCATCACAACATGTCAGCCCTCCTCGGCATGCAAAATTATGTCATAGAAAATCCATCAAGGGAGAACAATATTAAGGTTATACTGCATTTACAACATTTTTATATACAGTGATGCTCACTATCATACTCACTATAGATTGATACTCACTGTATTATTGCATATTTTCTCCTGTTTGCAGGTGCAGTTTTGATCATGACTGGAAATTTGATAATTGAGTCAAAAGGTTGAAAATAATAAATGTACAGCTTTCTATTTCAATATCAGCATTATTAAAATTGTATAATTTCTTTTGAAATACCAATATAATACCCATACATTACATATAGTATATAGGATGTGTATTATGATTATATATTATTGGTGGTAGTAGGAGGAGTAGGAGTAGTGGCATTGTACAGTAAGCATATGACCATACATACATATTGCTTAAATACATATCTGTTTCTGTAGTTGTAAACTCATTCTTTCTTATAGGATTCTCAACAGTACAATTAGACATTCAGAGGCCAGGGTTTTGCATAATATCAATCAACATCAGTGTTCAAAGTTTTAATTTAATAAAGAATTTAGGCATTATAGCCACAAACTGAAGCTATGAACTGATACCTTTTAGTATTTCACACATACCAAGTCTCCATGCAAGGCTCTGTGTAAGATCGTTTGCCAATACCACAAAACAATTGGCTTCATTTGACACTGCACTTTCAGAAAGTTAAGTCAGCGGGGCCTATGGCTCTACAAAGACATCAAGGGCTTGAGCTTACGTATAAAGCGAGTTAATTGGCCTACAGATGCTTCCAAAAAGCCAGTGGCCCTGGGGGTCTTCTGGAGGACACTGAGCACACAGATAATCCTCCTGCCACAAGCAACAAAGTTAACTTGTAGATCAGACGATGCAAACTCAGTCAATCTGTCGAGAAGTTCAAGACACTGAGCGCAAGAGCCAGAATTAGACCCAAGGAAAATGTAGCAGGGCTGTTAAGACACGTGCATCTTTGAATGGGAAAAATCCTGGGTAAAAGTGTTTTAACCTCGACAGTGTTAAAAACAGCTATGGGCGATGCACCTTGCATATCTGGGTCTATTTTGGTGCTTGATGGTGTGTTTTTCTCAGCACTATGTATAGTTGGCCAAACTTAGACAACATCCAGCATCATCCAACTTAGATTTCATATTTCTAGTGCAGCTGCAATGGAGTTTGATGACAGGAAAAAAATTCAGCTATATAAAACATCAGCTGTAAGCATCAGTTTTTGTTGTCAGCCCTGCAGAATCAAAGAGCAAACGGCTTCTTTTCAGACCTATCACTTAGCACTGACACGCAACAGTCATACAGGGAGAAATCCATTGCAAAGAGCCTCAACAGCCTCAGAGCCTCAGCAGACCAGAATGCACTGCAGCCAAAACATGCTACCTTTTAAGTGAGGGGCATGACTGGCACGAAGTAACCCTTTCACCCTACTACTGCTCTTACTACGCTATTGCTATTGCACTTACCACCTTCACGTAGAACCAACAGCTGAATGCGTCAAGATTACACTTGTTCTCAGGAAGTTGTTGAACAGTATTCTGGGAAATATAGAAACACACGAGGTCCTGTCCCAATTGCTGAATGCAGTGCACACTTTGGTAACATCAGCAAAATGCAAAGTTTTGACTAGTCCACAAGGGGGCATGGTTTGACTAAAAGCAAGCACAAGTCACGAGATATCATGCCATTGCTCTGCTTTCCATCCAGTGAATTTTCAGTGTTTCCTGTTCATTGCCTTTGTAGCCCATATGCACTTCCATAAGACTGGAGAACATTTATGCATATTTTGGAAATCAGTCTTCTTTATGTGAGGGATACCACACATAAAGACCTAATGTTTGATACCATGATTCTGGTCGCACCACTGTTGCCTTGCCTCACCTTGCCTCGACTTTCCAAATCCTACAAACAAACTTTTAGGCTATGACCCGACAGGAAGCATGATAAAGCAACTGCATGGCCTATTTGTAAATGATTTCGACAGATAGTTTTGAAAAAAAATGACAGTATACTGAACAGCCACCATGCTGTTTCCTGTTTGAAGCAAATACCAAAGGACAGCCCAACAAATGTTGCATTCAACCAGTTAAAATCTATCAAGGAGTAATGGCTCGTAAACCACTAGTCTACTCCAATGCAGACTTTCCAGAGGGTGCTTTGAGGGTTCATAGTGGGAGCTCCTTGGCACAAAATAAGAAATGGAACAGACTCGCAGACTTTGCAGGAACATGCAAATTTGGATTATTGGACCACAAGTCTGCCATTTGAGACAGGGCCACTAACTAAAGTAGAGGGAGGCTGAGGGAAACAGAATACACTGAATAAGTAAATTACAACACTTCATCACAAAATAACTCCTGGAATCACAGATGGTGGATAAAGGTGTAAGAGTATCCGAGGGTGGACTTTTCCGTTAATGGGCATTACAGTAATGGCTTTGTGTGCGTGCATGTTTGTGTGTGCATGTGTCTGTGAATTGTGGGATGGGGGTGTTATTGAGTTTAATGCAATACCAATGCGTTTTTAATCAGGTTTGGCACTGGCAAAGATTATTTGTTGAGTTTATTCTGACGCATGAGCCACATTACAGAGAACCAAAAATGTGATTACTATTTATGCAGGAAGGGATATCCAATTATACTAAAATCTCTTGGCAAATATTACCTCTTCCTGGATTTCACCTCAGCAAGCAGAGAGGCTTCCAAGGATAATTGAGTCGCGAGTTTTTGTCTGGAAATGTGAACATTAGCTTATGTAGTCCTAATCAGTCTGTATCAAAACAAAGCAATGGGCAGTCGCCATTGCAACAGTGCAGCCCTGGATATCACATCCTTTTATACCAACCGTCTTACATTGTTTGCTGTAAGGTTAACTGCAGAGAAGAAAATAACCTGCAAAAGCCTATTTGCATATCAAAGGCAGTAGTGGTGTGGGGGAGCCAGGTAGGAGGTTAATAAACAGAGGATGTGAATCCACACCCTATCTTCTCCTGTTTCCAGTCTTTGAGTACCACTGTGCCATCGGGAAGGAAATTTCAAATCTACTGTCCTACACAGGGGATTCGTCAGTCCAACAATACTCTGGCATCCCCTAATTTACTCATTATTAATTTCACCTCATCACTGCCATGGTTTATTTGCTCCTTTGTTTCGGCAGGATTATTTGCTCTGAGGTCCCTGCGCTGTTCCTAAAAATATCCCTAGAACATCTTACTGTGGTCACTGTCATGAACAATCATTCACACGCCTGTGCAAAGGTTTTTCAAA
This sequence comes from Myripristis jacobus, assembly GCA_900302555.1. NCBI lineage: Eukaryota > Metazoa > Chordata > Actinopteri > Holocentriformes > Holocentridae > Myripristis > Myripristis jacobus. Next base: position 32,053 of record OMLB01026143.1, read on the forward strand.
GGCTGTGGGCTGCATTCCAGTATTCATACAATATGTGCCCTCCTTATCTGTCTCCTTTTCCTCTCCATGCTCCACCACAAAAGTCCTTGGCTTCACCCTTCGCAATGTGTCAGCTGTGTTTTTAGTACACAGAGCGAAGCAGACAGGACAAGAAGAGGCAGCTTGTGCCCCAATGAACCTGCCTGTTGATGTTCTCTGCCTCGCTATCACAGCGTGATCTATTAATCACCCCTTCCTGTCTCAACCCCCCCACCTTCTTTGCTCGATCTTCACAGCTCGGGTGTGTGACAACGCAATGCTGCGCTGTCAGAACGGTGGAACGTGCCACCACCATCAGAGGTGCCACTGTTCCCCAGGCTTCACGGGCGTCCTGTGCGAGAGAGTTCGGTGCCAGGGCCCCGGGGAGTGTGATGACCAATCGTCTGGACAGGCCTCCCTCCATCATCACCCCATCGGCCCCCAACGTGTTCTCCCCCTCCTAGTGCTCCTTCTAGTGATTGTTTCCCTCTGTTGAGAGACCCAACCAGCCGCCCATCCTCACAGACAGTCAGCCAAAACCCTAAGACCACATATGTTGAGAATGAACTCTCAACCTTAAAGACACAAGGGACAAAGGACATGTGGACAATGCGCTCAGCATACAGTATACGCGACTCTTTTGTATATCCAAGGCCACAGTTAAGGGGGACAGTGTGATAAGTGCAATATGTTGTACGCTGATATGATATACTGAAGGCTGCTGAAATAAATGGATTTATGAAAGAGGCTGAACCCTAGCCTTGTGAATTCACTGTTGTCTTATTATCTCACTCTGGAAACAGTTGGAGCCCTTGCTTTGCGATAATGACAGTGGCAAATACTTGACATTCATTGAAGGCGAACTGGAGACTCCACCCAGATAGAGCCGCCCACATTCTGAGAGCAAACTGTACAAAACCGAACACATGATTTCTCAATATCATCTGGCATTATTAAAAAATCTGGATGGGGACATCTTAAAAAAAACAAAAAACATCTTGCCTCACTGCCTCCTTCCTTACTTGTCCCCTTGTTCCCTTTTCCCACTTTCTCCCTTTCCTTCACTCTTCCCCTTTCCTCACTTTCTCCTCCCTGTGCTTTGGTGACTCTGGTGATTTTAGTTTGCTGAAGGGTGTTATTGTTTTTGCCAAATGCTGCACACGTGTTATTATCGAGCCCCCTGACAAGTACCTTTCTAGTATTTTTGTTTGGAGGCTTTGTAGTCATGCTTGAGCTCACCTGTACGGAAAAAAAGATGTAACATACTGTAACTGTATTTAATTTTTGTACAAAAAAAAAGATATTTTCATGACTGCGCAAAACAAAAAAAGATGTATTACTTGTTTTATATTGCTGCCTCTCTTAGATGTGGACTATGAATACGTGAGAACTTTGGTTTTATTATTTCTCTGCTTTTGTGGCACATGGTTCTCTTCATCTGAGAACTGCTGTCAAAGAATATGTTTACATCCACACTTAAATACAATACAGTTCCACCAAAGGGAAAAAATATGTCTTTGTCTTGTTGTTGAGAAGTAGCGATTTTATTAAGGACAAACATGACATTTCAAACAGATCTCTATGTACTAAGTGAAACAATGTATTGTTTGTAGAACCAGGGTGGGAAATTAACCCCAGTCAAATGCTATGAAATTTCGGCTGTGGCAGGTAACTCACTGGACTTTACCAATTTTTTTGGCAGGTACTGTTTATTGAAGGTCTTACCCTATGGCTGGCTGGTAAAATACACACAACTTTGGTGAATTTTGGAATTTACCAGCTACAGTGGCTTGTAGACAATAAAGGATGTTTCCTGCCCTGGGTATGACCCAATGACAATAACTGAATGTCTTCTTAAGGTGTTTTTTTGAAAGCTTTTGAGGACAGTCCTTGAACGTTGCTGGTAAAAATACATTAGTCAATGGACAGCTCCCTGGATAGATGACTAAGGTTGTTTTCCAGAGTATTGTATCCCATCCTTCTTGTGATCATAAAACCTGGGGGAATTGGAGGAATCTCAAGTCAGGATCCTGCCTGCTTCATGTAAATTTATCAACAGAATTGGACAAAGAGATTGCAGGGCCTCTGCAGAGGTTGTCCGGCTCAAATTCATAATCGTATCTAATCCTTGAATCAAATGGGTAGAGGGGAGGGTTTGCCGAGCTGGTACAGTTGAAAGCCCGTGTCCTGCTGTGGAAGCCTCCGTGAAGCGGCATGTTCAGGAAATGAGCTTTAATTCATGGAGGGTCAATGAATAGAAATGAAGTCGCTTCCCACTGGGTGACATATTGAGCGCTGAGACCAATTTCATTTGAGAGATTAATTTTCCTCCTGAGGTTGAAGTGAAACACCTAATTGTGTTAGAGTCTACTGTAAGTGCCTCTCATTAAATGACACTGTCCATGAAAAGAGCAGAGAATGTCTTTTTTGACGGAAACTCATATCTTTTGCCGAGCAATTTGGATTTGGGGACTAACATGAGATTTAAAACAAAAAGGGGAAGTAGACAGACTGTGAAAGTTCACTGACAACAAATGCATCTTATTTATTCAGGAAAGTAAAATGGCTTTTAATGAGAGTAACAGAAGCTCATGGCCAGCGTAGACCTGTGTCCTGGGAAGCAGGAAGCAATTATGTGTCAGAAAGTCAATTGATGCCAATTAGAAAATGAATCCACATCCACCCGTGCAATCTTGGTGAGCTGCCACTTTCAAGATGTGAAGAATGTTGACCCATAACTATGTTCTTCTTACATTTCCAAATGGCAACATTATGTCTATTCAGCATTATTGTTGTATTGCCTCCCATGATTTAAGCATTTTGTTCAAGGTTCCACTTTCAAAACTGGCTCTGCAGAATGTGGAGTGGCACACATGAGACTGTTTGCGGTGACACCTCGAGGAAGAGTTTTAGAGTGTTTCAGGGCCAATGTGTGTGTATGAAAGACAATTACATTTATGACATGTTAGTGCAATAAACTTGATGTTTTATGAGTCTTGTTCTTGGCTTTTGGCTGTATTTGGCCATTAGAACAAAACAAAAAAAAGTTTTAAAGTTACATCTAAGGCTTGTGCACTTAAGTACAGATGATGCCCTTAAGGTTGATGTACAACTGTGTGGGGACCATCGCTCTCTGCCTCAAGAGCAGGTGGAAGACATTGCCGACATCGACGTTCTCAGCCACAGAAGGAAAATGAGCACCATAATTCCTCTACATAGCCTGCTTCCTTGGTGGCACAGGAATAAGTAATATAACTTTAGCTCTCCACACATTAGATTTATAGGCGGCAAAAATAACAGCAGCAACCTCAGCACGCACATTTTTATTTAGCGCATGCATAGATAATACAGTAGATTGACGTGTTTCCAAAGTTATGTTCAATGGCTGGAAAAATGCTGACATCCAAGCTTACATATATCTGCAGTGGAACATTGTATGATAATGACCTTTGGGTGCAGCTGTAGGTTGAGGCAAGAGGCGTTGTTATGCTTTGAACGGTCATACTTGAGTGCAGAAAGACCTGGGGATTTTGTTCGTTATGTTTCCAAGTGTTCCAAGTCACAGCAATGTCTTGTCCTTCCTCCTTTCACTTCTAAGACTCGGGAGAGGGTATTAGGCGGACATTTTTAGACACGAGCAGTCCTTGTGTTCTGCCACTGTCAGCAGTGGTGGCACCGACAGAAAGTTACATAACATAAGACGAGGGGTATTCAGTATCTGGGAAAGAAGAGGCTCAGCAACAAGCCTGGAACACTCGGCTTATTAGCAATACAATATCCATATTCAGCCCACCAATGACACTCTTTGAAGTGCCCAACATGAGCGCTCAAAACACAAGATAGTGTTGTTCGGGGACAGAAAGCTAAACTTTTCTGTCATTCAACATTGTAAATAACATTGCTTCCGTATAGAATCCCCAGCTTCACATTTTTTCAAAACCGTTTGAATATTAATGGTGTTTAGGCTAAAAATGGGGATGCAAAGCCCAGTTCATGCTTCTTCCCTCGGCTGTTTTCAAATCAAGGGTTATAAAAAGTACATCGGCTGTGCCATTTAATTCAAGAATTCCAGTGACATACACACCAGATTCACTGCTAAACATCTGAGTTGGAGGTTGCAGGCCGTCTTGCTTGACATGACTAGCTCAGCGTTTGTAACAATAACTCGTCCTTGACCTGTTACTGTCACCGCTGTCAAAGGAAAGGAAAGAAATGGAAATAAAACCCCAAAGCGTGCTTCCATTTTCACAGTTACAGTATATTCTCCATAACACCTTCTTGTCCTTTTAGCAGCCTGGCCGTACAGTGAGTGCTGTTTGTTTTCTCAAAAATCATTTGATATGTCGTTTTGTTTGGATGGCTTTGTTCCAGAAGATCCTGCTTTTGAACAATAATAATAATGATGATGATCTTAAAAAATTCTTTCATGCATAAGATTGAGACAAAGTATGAGCTTAAAATGATTGACAGATGGTGTCAGGTCTACATATTGGACAAATGTCCATCTTATTTTGGAATGCAGAAGTAAATAGTTGATTGAGCTACCTTTTTTTTTTCTTTTTTTTGTGCCGCACTTCCCATTTTGTTTGGCTGAAAACAGTCAAAATCGACATGGTAGGGCACTGCTGCTGCAGACTGCCACAGCAGGTCGCATAATCGAGCTGGGGAAAAAAATCTGATTATAAAATACATTTTTTCTCATTTCATATGTAGGAAAAAAACAAAAGGCCCCATGTGGAGGAACTAACAAAAAGATGCCTGATGGCATGGGTGGCAGCTGTCGGAAGAAAATCTGTAACAATCAAAAAAATTCCTAAGTCAATGAAAGCATGCTCTCTACAGTTTCAGTCAGATGAGCTCCCTGGTGTCTAGCTGGTAACCCACTGGATGTTCACTGCTGTTCCTCGAACTGGGAACCAGTAACCTGCTCAGTGATTATGACCTAAAAAAGTTAAGGCTACTTATTTTTTTCTGCTCTGCAAAGACATTTATGTAGTTCTTTTACTGGCAACACAGGCCACAAAGAGTGCCACCTTAGCTTTGCCAGTACAACAGTGCTGCTGTGGTCCTCCAGCTTGTGAATTTGCAGATCTTGCACCCATCCACTGCACAACTGTTTATCGCAATTCCCATGATTTAGAATTTCTGCACTCAGGCAAAGTGTATGCACTTCATCCAAACCCTAGGTAGTTCACAATGTCAGTATGCATGAGTGGTGCATGAGTTCATCGGGTCTGTAATCCAGTCCTGAGTTGCTGACTCATAAGGCGCTTAATCATTATCACCAGCCATTTCTCTAAATATCTCGCTGAAATGTAGTTTTTAGGGTCCTTGTTCATTTAACTTTTCTTTAGCCTTTTTTTCCTTCTTGACCACATGTAAGCCATTCAGTTTTTTTTTTCTTTCAATGATAGTGACAGGTACTAGGTGACAGGTCTTGAACAACCAAAGATATTCCTCTTAAGTTGTTTGTTCCAACCCAAAGGACCATTTCCTCGGTGAGCTACCTATTAGCTAACTAGCTCGCTAGCCACTAAAAATATTTGGTTAAGGTTAGGAAAATGTTATTTTTAAGGTTAGGGTTAAGAAAGTTAACAGTAACAAACATTAGCTAACATTATCTTGCTAATATATTAGCATGTTAGCTAATGTTAGCTGCCTAAATATGAACACAGCTCTTGCTGCACCGCACACTGTATAGAATAGTTTTTGTTGGTTGGTTGGTTGGTTTGTTTGTTTGTTTGTTTGTTTGTTTGTATTTATTTATTTTTGTTTTAGACGACAGTCTCAAAAATAGATATATCAACTTTATCAACAGGAGCTGAACCAGCTATCTAGCTCTAAGTACAGTAGGATACTCCGAAATAAAAAATCCAAATAAGATTGAAGGAGAAGGAATAGTAACGATGATGTTTTTGTGCAGACAATAATAATTAGTCTTTTATTCAACATGTTCTTTGCCTCTTGGAACAAGACGCAGCAAGAGAGGTTAGTGCATGTGAGTGCGACTCACATGCTCTCACACATGCACATGTCCAGGCTCAAAACACACGTACACACAAATACATAAACAGGCGCTAACACTCACACTCATCAGGAATTCCTGCTCTCTCTGTCCTAATCAATCTCTCACCTCTGGCGGTAGAAACGGTATTGAGTCCATTGGCATAGCAACACATCAGGAATGGCACTTATGGAGGGATGGGACCAGCGCGCCATCTGTGGCTTTATGAAACTCCCATTCACATGCCTGACATCACAAGGACAGCTGGTGGGTGGCTCGCTGGCTTTGCACACAGCGCTAGAGTACACTAGAATCAATAGAAAGAACAAAGGGGAAGTTAAGCTGCCTCTGCTGGAGCATAATGGAAATACCTTTCTTTCCACTGCTCTTTCAGAGTTCCTGGAACTGACTGTGCAAAGGAAGCAAGGTTTCTGCACTGCTCCCTGTACATGAGTTCAAGGAGGATGTGAAAAACACTGTTGCTGAGAACATAACTGCAGGGCCAGCTGCAACATCCTTTGTTGGGGACTCACATTTTTCAAACTTCCCTGTTTTAGTATTACACGTGATGGAGTGCAATATCATATGTGAAGGATGTCTAATCTGTAATCTATAATGTGATCTACAATTAATAGTTTAAAACATGGCTTTCTTCTTGCAAAAAAATAAAGAGCGCCATTTCAGTCCACAGCAATAAAACCCTTGAATCATTTGTTCACAATCCATTGACAGATTAAAACTCCCCGGGTTGGACAGTTTTGTTCCTGAAAGACAGGTGTAAAAAATAAAACCAAAAACATCTGCCTTCTTGTCACGTCCAGAAACCAATCTGATGTCCCTTCATTTCAATACAATCTAGGGCAGCAATCGGCTCTTCGGCTACAGATGGTAATCCCTTCCCTTCCTATTCAGTGTCACACACGATCACGGCTCTTGTCTATTTTTCTCAATGCCAAATCCAGCACTTCTGGCCTTCAGTGCCACACGTAAATTGCAAATCAGCCCCGGCTGGGATTGGCACCGCAAACCCCCGACACCCTGTTGAAGAAATTATTTATGTATCACACCGACGGCGTCCATAAATAAAAGATACCATTCACAGGCTCTGCCAGTGTTCCTGGAGCTTGGAAGAAAACCGTTTATCCTCATTTTTTCAATGTGTGCTGGGAGGGAGGGAGGAGGTGGCTGCCTGGTGGTCCCTGGGCTTCATATCACACAAACAATGCTGAATAGGCAAACAAAAACAACATCGGATGTGTGAAAAATTACCGCCCATTCCAAAGCGCACTGCACACTTTTGGAGTGCTGCTACCCGCTACATTGTGTGCTACAAATCAAACCTTGCCCAAACAGTGTTTACACATACTTTTTTTATGCTTTGGTCTAGCTTAGCAGGGTGCCAGATGAGCCGCGTTCGCCTCACAGGACTATAAAGAGAGTGTCTCAAAACTTATGCAATCACAGAAAAGTATGCTATTTGAACTTCGGCTTAGTCTTAAATTAGTAATTTGCCATAAATATTTTTGATTCAGCAAAAGGAATGCAAAAAGGAATAATTACAAGTTGCACGGATGAAGATGCATATGAAAGTAGTGAAACGGTGAACATGGCTGCACAATAAATGCACACATTTTGCAACTGGGGGTCGACCTTCTGCTGTCAAGGTCCTTCCCTCCTCGGCCCTGTTTGCCACAGTGTGTTTTCATTTATTTATTTATTTCATACTGAAACAACTGCATGCTCTCTCAATCCTTTGTTCTGTCAACATAAAACAAAAATAATTTAAATACATCTGGTATATCAACAAAAATGGATAATCTGGTGTCCAGTAAATGATATGTTAAATGCTGTTTATGGTCGGTCTGTTTCCAAAGGTACTCTATTAGTCACATTTTCTATTACCATTACAAAGCATTAGGAAAATTTGCATTAGCACTGGCATGAACATTAACTACATAACATTAAACATTAGTATCAAACACAATCTTACAGAGGAATAATGTCCCTAATCTCTATATACTCTATATGTCTCTATATATGTCTATATGTCTGTACACACACAAATGACATACATAATACATAATATGATAGTACATGTTCAGTAAATACACAGATACACAAACACAAATACTGTTGGCTTGAGTAAATAAAGGTAGGTTGAGTAAATCCTGCCTTTGTGGTGATCCTTTTACTTATTTTATCTTCACATCAGACTGACATTATTTGATGCTACCTGAAATGCCCCGATTGTGGTAAACTCTGCCAAGCTGACACTTCAAGTGGGTTCAAACAAACTTTATTTTAACAGGAGTTATTGTAATTAATATTTGGTCTAGGTTTGTGCCGAATCAATGTTGACTATGGCACAGGTTAATCCAAGAGGGACTTTTATCACATGTTTGGGGAAAGAAGGCACAGATGGATGCCTCAAAATCCTAGAAAGAAGAGCTGGGACAATGAGGCAGTTAGGTAAATAAAGGAAGAAACAGACAGGCAGACAGATAGTCGGAGACAGACGGACAGAGACGGAGCGGGAGGCTGTTTAGAAACAGGGAACAGGCACGCAAATACGAAGAGATTAAAGTTACAGTGGAGAGAAATAAAGGGGAGAAGACAGAAGCCTTCATCACAAAGGCAAGCCACGAAACAATGGTCCCCTGACGGACGGAGACAGCAGTAAACACGAACACCCCTGTTTGGCAGGCCTGGAGGAACGGATGGAGACAGAAATGAAGGAGGGAGAGAGAGAAGGCGAAGGGGGGCGAGAGAGAGAAAGAGGGAGAGAGAGTCGCCCTGCCAAGGCGGCCCCCATGACGAGCGGCGCCACCTCGTTAAACCTGTCCCCGGGAGTCACAGGCAGATGCTCTGCTTTTCTATGATAATGGCCGACCTGCTAAGCAGCAAGCAGCGTCACGCTCCTTTGAACAACTATTGACCTCAAAGCTGTCACTCGGTTTCATGCCAGTGTTGGTTCTAACTCGCCACGCTCCAAAGGGGCTTTTTATGAGGACCTAGATGTATTAATATTGGTTGTTAAAAAAAAAAAACTTGTACAAAATGCCGTTGCGCTGACACAGCCTTAATAAGTTTTCGTGAGGATTCTGCACACCGCTGTGCAGCTCCCTGGCATCAGATCAAGTAGTCACAGATTCACGATGACCAATTATGTTTTAAGACCTTTGAAATAATGCACCCCGGCCTGAGCAAATTGGCATTAAGGATATGGAAGTGTTATCCATTAATGCACATTTATTTCTTCACCATTCTACATTTAGTGGACCAACCACTGCGAAAGCATCAAAGCACAGCGCAGTGCAGGGTGCCCTGAGTCAAAAGGAAGTAGCTGGGGTGAGAGAGGGATAGAGAGGGAAACAGAAAGAGAGAGTGCAGCGGTTCTCTGAGGATTAGCTCATTTAGGCTGCTTTGATCTGTGAGATCTTAATTGCTGGATAGGACCGATAGAGTCCTCACCGAGTCTTAGCAGCACCACGCAGAGCGAGGCGAGAGGAGGGTGGTCGTCTCTTTAGCTACTGCTCTCCTTTATTCCTTCTTCCTGCACTTGAACCCTTCTCAGTTCCTGGACATTAGCGTCTTAATTGCATTTCCTACATACTAATGTACAAAAAAGTGAAGGCACCTTAACAACATAGTTAAACAAGAAGGGACTTCTTCACACTTTGATCAGTGGGAGCCTCATTTATTATCCAAGCTTGCGGTCGAGTCGACTTTCATCATCTGTGGTAACATGTGTAGCACCATGTCACCGTGACCAAACTGTCGTATGTCAGTGTTTCAGCCGCTTTGGTGAAAGGACCGGGTATGTTTTTGCAAAATATTGCTCTCGTCTCCTACGGCAAGGCAGCTTTTTCTGTAGCATGTGTGAATATAGAATAATACAAAGCTCCAGTTTCACCATTTTGTACAGAGGGGCTGGATGGTCACAAGTCAGCAGTTGAATATAAATCTGACAGATAAAGTCTTTTGGAGAGTCGAGCCCTTCTGTGAGGAACTGAGAGCTCACCGTATTTGAGGCCAGCTTCAGCTTTTGCTAAATCCCTGTTTAACCCCCATATAGAGATCCAGAGGGGCTGACTGGCAAAGACCAGGGGTTAAGGAGATCATTCAGACAGATGAAGTTTATGCATGGTTTCCCTCTCTTTCTCTCTTTCTCTGGATTTTTTCCTCTCTCTCTGTCTCTCACACACAAACACACACATCCGCTCTATCTCCCTTTACTTTATCTACTTGCAACCTTGTACACCCTTATTCATTCTCTCCCACTCTCCCTCCCTCTCTCTCTCTCTCTCCTCTCTCTCTCTCTCTCTTTCCGTCTCTGGCTGCTGTCCAACTTCACTGTCGTCGCCTTTCATCTCTTTGGCTAAGAACGGAACAGGCATTAAGGAGAGGAAGAGTATTAGGGGAACCATTCTTTCTGCTTCCTCATGACGGGAGGGTTACTGTTAGCGCAGCAGAGCCCTCCCTCCGCTCGGTTTGGCCATTAGAGAGCCTCAGGAGCAGTCGGGGAAAAGTAAGCCTGAGGGAGCATTTACAAGAATACTGATATCTCGAAGCCCTTGTGTATAAGTGCACTCCTGTATATGACAATATACTGTATTTCTGCTGAAAAACAGAAACAATTTGATTCAAGTGTATAAAACTACAAAAGATAAACTGTAATGTAGATGTCAGCTAACTTGAATGCGTATTGTAAGAAGAAAATCACAACGCTGTGGGATAAAATGCTCAGAAGCAGTATGAACATGATTAGTGACATAATTAGGTGTAATATGGATGCATAAGATCAGTATAAGAATTAACTTATATAGGTTCAATTGCAGTGTCTGTTGGTCCTTAACTACAACAAATACTGATTTGCAAATGGATAATAAGGTGAAATGTAACTGGCAAAGGACTGGAAACACAAAAATATGTTAGAGGGATCAACATGTTTGGTTTAGAGGGATACCTTGAGTATTTAAAGTTCCCCTCCAGCCCCTAAAAAATAATCTCTGATCAACAATATTACATATTTATAAGGTTTTTTTCAGTGAAGAAGTGCCTTAAAATGGTTTAAATGTGACTCTAAATCTCGGCCTCATTAAAAATGCACAGATCTATGAATATGCAAATGGTCCTCGTTCACCTCCCTGTCTGCTCGTACAATGCCTCGTGACCAGAGCTCTGTTCACACAATGCCCAGGTATCATCCACGACATGTGAACCCTCTAGATTCTAAAATATACACACTGTAAAAGCCTTACAATTTTAATATAAGTACCAGTTTTGTTTTCACAAAGAAATGTTTCCTCATGACTTCTATCAAATCGTGCTTATCCATATTGGAACACAACTTATTTATAGGTTAATATTCTTTTGCAGGCCTTTGTCACAATTTTGAAAAAGATTTATGAGTTCAGAGGGCTTTATAATCCCTCCTCGCTGAAACGAGGGGGCTCTCTCTTTAAGGGACTCTTCCAGCTGCAGGTTGTCGTCCTCCTTGGTTTCAGCGAGCAGAGCTCCACCGTAAAGAGCTTCCACTGACACACATTAACACCAGTGGGGCCCTGAGCTCTTTGGCAGCAGTGGTTAATTTCTGTGCTGTTTTTGAAACTGAGAGAGCTTCTGTATAGATAATATCAGCTTGTTGGCTGGCTAACTATGGCATCTGATCAGATAACCCCTTGAAACCTGAGCAAACCGGGCTTGATTTCTTCCTAAAACATGGAGGAAAAAGGCAATCAGCAACTTGACAAGACATGACTAAAGAAATAGCAATAACTAAGTAAAAAGTTGTCAAAGTAAATAAAATGACCCAATAAATAAATAAATTACAATGAAATGAAATGAAATTGAGCAAAAAGTCCTGAAAATTAAAGTTTCAAAGAGTTAAATGCAAGCATTTAAACCCAAGCCATCTGACACAGATCCAGGTTTCAAATGGTTAACCATCACACATCTGATTTCACACAAGCCAACATATTTAATAGAAGCCAGCATTGTGACTGGTAGATAAATGTTGACATGTTTGTGGTTTTGCTAAATTAGCCTGCCAGCCACTTTGCTAGCTAACAATGCTAATATGAGCTGTTAGACCACATTAACCAAGCCGAGCCTCTCTACGGTACAGCTGTGGTGTGTTGGAGACTGAAGGGCCGAGGACTAAATACAAGTCTGCTTCCTGTGCAACTGTAACCCAAATTTAGAAGCCAATACTCCATTCAGCCCCTGACTGTGTCAGACACGGTTGTAATTTATGCAACAATAAGTCTCCATTCTTGCAATGTGACAATTTCCTATGGTGAGGAAAAACAGACCGAAAATTCAAAAAGGAAATTGAAACAGCACTCCTTTAAAAACTACACATGGTCAGTGAGATGTCCACGTTTGAAGGGAAATAGCTTCGTTTAACGCCCTTGTGCTACCTTGGACTTCAGTGAACAGCTATTACATCACCCTTGAATCATTTCATTCTGAAACCAGAAAGAGTTGAGGTAAACACAAAATCAGTGGAATCTAAAAAGGCTCTGCGGTTTCAACACTCAGTGATCAAAAAATGAGAAAATATTCCCCCAATTATACACACGCACAAACACAAACACTTTTACTTAGCTGGGTGTACCTTTTGTGCTTTTATTTTCTATTTTGTCATTTCACATATCTGAAGCCAAACTAGACACCATTTTGTCTTTAGTGCCGTAAACATCTGCACATATTATATCCAACTGTTTGTTTCTCCCTCCCTGTTTTGATGATTTCACCAAAGAGAGTTATTCATATTCATTAAGATTGCATACGCATCAAAGATGAATGCCAGATCAATCCTTCACACCGTGCTTTCATAAACTTTTCAGCCTTTCCCAAAAGGATGCCAAAACACTCTTCAGCATTTGATATCACTATAATGTCAGGAAATTACAAATATCAAAGGAGTCTTTTGGACAGAAAGTCCAACACAAAAGCCTGTGAACAGCCACTGATAGAGATAATGTAACATAACATAGTGTTCCAACAATAGGCTCCTTCTTTCAGTTTCGTGGTGTACCTGGTGGGGCACCACCAGCAGAATTTGTGTTTCAGTTGGGTGACAGAGTCTGCCCTGGAATGCAACATGTTGGCAGGAAGGCAACGCTCATGTCAGCCAGTGGAGTCATCAATAATCAGACAAGGGGAACATGGCTCATTTGGTTTAAGGTCAGTGTTCAGGATGGGAAGGGTGGGGCAGAGAAACCACACTGCAACTCAACTTCTCCTCCAGCCGCTCCTTGACACTGGGGATGGCTGGGCAAACAGAATACATGCTCCTGAAATATTCATGTACCCGTTGGGCCGGGCCTGACTAAGACACCAGCGGTGGATTTGGGATGCCTGGGAGTGAGCAGGGATCCAGGCGGACGCGGGGTTATCTCATGCACTCCCCAGTGGGCTGCAGGGGGCAGACAGGGCTGCAGAGAGGCAAGATATGGAGTGATGCTTCCAGAATCTGTGATTTGACATCTGCTCTGTACAAGAGTCTGTCTGAGGGCTGTAGAGGGGTTGAGGATGCTGCTGCTTCCCCTTGACCGTGAGTCACAGGGTTTTATCAAAGTGATCTGACTTGCAGGGCACAGAGAGTGGCAGAGTGATGTGGTGCTCACTGGAGACGGGCAGCTGGACGTTCATCCAGCAAGTTCAGTCCTCCTCTTCAACATAGGTAGAGGGAAACCAGCCCACCTGAGAACCAACAAAAGAGTAGCATTCAATCAGCTTCACTGATTTCCCCAAGATATTAGACAGTATTGGGTGAAACCAAGAAAAAAATGTTACTGAAGTTCCCACTTGGAAAGGTGATAGATTGGATAACTTTGGAATATTGGTTGAAACAACAGACAAAAGGTAGCAGAGGCTAGACGATTTCATGTCCTGTCCTGTGCAGTGTGGTCAAATCTGTAGACCACGGGTGTCGAAACCAGGTGCCATGGAGGGCCAAGAGGCTGCAGGTTTTCAGTCTAACCAGAAACTCCACCAGGTGATTTCAATGATCACCTCACCTTCACGCAGAGATGAGGGACAAGTCAGTGAAATCACCTGGTGGAGTTTTTGGTTGGAATGGAAACCTGCAGTCTCTTGGCCCCCCATGGCACATGGTTCAACATCCCTGCTATAAACCAATGTGTGTCTTATTTTTTGTCATTATTAGACATAAAATCACAGTATAGCACAGTGGTGTCCAACTCAGGCCCTCAGAATCTAGAGCACTGCTGGTTTCATCGAGATCCAGGACACCAGGTAGGACAACCTGGTAGGACAGAAATTCAGCAGGACTTGGGGGGGGAGGTCCCAAAGACCAGAGTTGGGAACCAATCGAATAGAACAAGAGCAGGTAAAAACAGCTTAGAAGACAAATCTGGTACAGGGGACAAGGGGCAAAGGGCAGGACACAAATAGGGTATGGACAGTACAGGACAGGACACAGGTGGCATCGGACACAAACAGGACAGGATAGGGAACAAACATAGAAAGTACAGGACAAGACACAGATGGCACAGGATAGCACACAGACAGTACAGGACAGCACATAGACAATGCAGGACAGGACATAGACAGTGCAGGACAGGACATAGACAGTGCAGGACAGGACATAGACAGTGCAGGACAGAACACAGATGGCACATGACCGGACATAGACGGTGTAGAACAGGACACAAATGGCACAGGACAGAACATAGATGGCACAGGACAGGAACGAGGTGGTGCGGGACAGGGCATAGACAGTGCAGGACAGGACACAGATGGCATAGGACAGGACATAGATAACGTAGGACATAGGCGCCACAAAATAGGACACAATTATACTTTAAGTGTAGTTGTAGTCAACTGAAGCCATCAGGAACATTTGTGTTTAAAGACATATTCCATGATATCAAATAGAATAAAGGCATATTCCATTCAAAAATCAACCCAATTGCAACAATTTGGCTGAATCAATTCAATATACTGGACTAATGCACATTTACTGCTTGTTACTACTGCAGTGGTTATCTGTGAAATTGCTTTTTTTCAAAATATGTAAATAACAGTGTCAATCCAATAAAAAAATAAAAAAATAAAATAAAATTGCTGAGCTCAGTGTGTTCAAAGATGATAGGACCATAGCCACCTCATGGTACAGGGTCAGGGCAGGACACAACGGATAGAGAAGAGCAAGCATTTGCCACCTAGGGGTACAAGACCCAGATTACACAAGACAAGGCACTAAATTACCCAGGGAAAGAGACAATATAGGACAGGGCACAATATGATCTGATGCTCTCTGCAGAAAAATGAGATACAAGGCACAAACTGTATAGTCAAATTTGTCCTGGCAACTAAATGTTATTATGTAATGAAAGAACCAACTCTGGATGAACTGCTTGGATCCTATTGCTATTCAGCATTACCCCAAATGTTTAGCTCTACCTTTAAATCCACATTAATAATGGGGATGAAGGATAAAATAGAAATTAAAGTGGAACAAAAAGGAATTGCACCATGAAAAATGGATAGCAACATTCGGAAGGTGTTCATGATGATTGATTCCGGTCAGACACGCAGGTATAAATGGCATGTGATTAATGCATGCACTGCCTGCCTTTGTTAAAAAAAAAAAATTTTTTTCATTTCATGTTTGCAGAACTACTGTTGCAATGTGGCACCACACTCAAGAGGATTTCTTTCTTTTTTTCTTTTTATCTTTGTTTGGGAAAATTATTTTTTTTCTCTCTGTTAGCTCTCAGAGGTAACACAAAATGGTCTGGTAATTTAAGAGACACTAGAATATTGTGTTACACAGCATTATGATTGCATAACATTCAATAAAGAAACGTAATCAATACTAATGCTATACAGATGTTGGGTAAATGTATAAAGGGGAGCTTCTGCAGTGGCTACATTTGTGCATCATTCAGACACAGAGAAGAAATCTAAATATAAAGGGTAAATAGATAGTTAACGCAACATGTTTCTCACAAAGAATTTAAATCCTTTGAATGCTCAGCTACAATAGGAGTGTCCTGGGACAGCCTTACCCTGCCGTTGACCTCTCCCCTCCACCATCCATTGGGCATCTTGCTGTAGATTTTGACTATGTTTCCCTCCAGCAGGGAGAGCTCCCGTGTGTCTCTGGAGCTGAAGTCATAACGTGCTACTGCAATACCCACCACCCTGGGAGAAAAGACTGAGAGACAGAGTGGAGGGAAAAGTCACCTTAACTTAGTTTATCCACCTTTAGTATACAACAGTCTAATTGTCCCACACTTGATTGGGGTTCTGATTTTATTTGTATTTATTTATTTATGTTTATTTTTGCATTGCAGTGCATTTCTCTCAGTTACACAAATGTTATACAGGTACTCCAAAGTACAATGTGTATCCTGTACAGATGGTGGTAAAGGTAAGGTGGTAAAAACAAAAACACAGAGACACAGGCAGGTGAATAATACAGTATCGCTGGTGAGAAATACATATGGCTGCCTGCTGGTGCCAAGCATATGTACACCAAATGGGATTGGATGTCATGGGTTATCATTCTCGTATGCTGATCTCATTAAAACTGTTTGTTCAGCTCAGTTCCTGCAATGTATCAGCAGTTATCTAGTCACACGAGGTTATTCCTACAAATGCATGCAGGTCAGGGCTCATATCTCATTTGAACACAGGCATGTTGGCCTGTTACAGCTGGGTAGGTATGCTGGATAAGGGACATACGTATACACCCTCTAATGTATGCACATACATAAATGCACATGCAGTCATACATAAATGCACATGCAGTCATACAAACATGGATGCACATGCCCACACCCGTATACGCACACACACACAAACACACATATACACACACACACACACACACACAAACAGACTGATCTTATTTGACAGTGCACTAGTAAATAGAGAAAGGAAATGCAAGAAGGGAGCTCTATGGAAACCTGGAGATGTGGGCGTACAGCGAGGGAGAGAGAGTAGAAAAGCTGTACCTGTACCTGACCAGAAAGGCGAGGAGGAGGGAGGAACAAAGCTGCAGCCGCCAGGAGGAACTACAGAGAAACCCGGCGAGTGATGTGGGTTCAGGCCGTAGAGGGAGCAAAGAGAGAACATAAGCAAAGTAAACACAAGTTTGACAGAGCGAGAGTCAGAGAGTGAGAGAGTGAGAGAGGAAAAAGTTGGCAAAGTCAAAGAACAAGCAAAACGCAAAGAGGTATGGGGGAGAAGACTGCGATAGCAGGGCAAAACACTGAAAGCATCAAACAAGACGTCATTTCACCAAGCACTTGCTTGTCCTTGCATTTGTATCCGTGCATATCCTGGATAATTAAGTAGCACTGACCAAGAGGGCGGATTATTAAGCAACGTTGTCAATGTTTTATTTAGTGCTGGCCATAAAGCAGCTTTGCATGTGTGCAGCTGCATTATGTGCATATTCTAAGCATCCTGAAATTAATCAACACGCCAGCTTCTGAGCATTTTCCCAGGTCACAGTATGACAAAAAATAACATCCTTTTGAGCATTAGACCAGGTGAGGCGTTTATAGCCAAGCCAAAGCAGCAGCATGGGGTAAGTATAAGTCTGTGCACAGCACGATGGCCTGTCAAGGCGACGGCTGTGATTCTACACCAGCGAGCCAGCGACTTCTGCTCCCATCTGAAAGCCCATCTGAGGCAGCAGACCCTCGCGCTGGGTAAACCACGTCCTGTCAACACGACAATATGGTCCCACGCCTCCCCCAGCCCCCCCACAGGGATAACTAAATGCAGGCCAATATGTGTCAACTGCTTTTCTGACCAGAATGCACACACACAGACATATGCCCACGCATGCACACCAGCATCTATATGCACAGACGCATGTACACATACACACATGCACTAAGATTAGGCAATATGGATGAAATTAATATGATAATCATAAGAAATTACTCTGACACAGTTTAATGATAACTGCCAACATGCACAACTGCAAATTAAATAATCTAATTGATGCTCATTTAATTGAATGTTTGGCTGATAAAAATTATGATCAAACTGTAATTTTTAGATAATACTCCCTAATTTGTTTGAGATGTCATTTTGTGAGAGATTTTAATCAGTATTTGTCTTTTATCACCAACTTGGGCAACATACTGTAATTGTGTACCCCGATAGCTGGACATTGTTATTACAATCTGATTGTACTGACTGATGAAAAACAATCATTTTAGGATTATTTTCCAACCCTAACATTCACATGCATCCATGCACATTCACACACACACACACACACACACACACACACAGCATCCAGTCACACTTGATGCCTTTGATTTTCCATGCAAATTAAGTCAGAGTTTTGAAGGCTTTTCAACAGTTCCGCATCTTATGATTGTTTGCTTTGCCTGCCAATCTGTTTTTCTTTACTGTGCCGTGTCTGCTTTGAGATGTAAACCATGTTGGTTCTTTGGCATGACATCTGTCTTTCCACGGAGGCTGTTTACCAGACAGAAGACGCAGTGCCCTACACTAAGTCTGTCTACGGGGGTGGACGACTTAAGGCAATAAACTCTATCCCAGAATGTACTGAGACAACGGCAGGTCTGTCAAGGCTTTTTCACTGAAGGAAGCGCGGTGAATGGCAGCCATGCACAAACACACCTCTTGCTGAGACGCTTTGAAGCCTGATGCGCTGGGAGACCGACGCTGCCAAAGGAGGCAGAGGGACAGGGATGTAGCAGAATTCTACATCTGAACAGACACAAAGGGCCAGCGTCGCCTTTGTTCCCGTGCTCGTCTGTTTGCCTCCGCCACTGTTGCGGCGGCAGCGGTTGTTTACAACACACCTCTCTTAAAGTTAAGACAGTTTACCTCCAGCTGCTTCCTGCTCTTTTGCATCAGATCATATTTGCAAACTTTTTCCCAGTTTTGTGGGAACAGGCGCAGCGGCCCCTCTGTTGGACTCAGGGGTGTCCCCCAGGTGTGTGTCAGCAGGCGGCTGTCACGCAGCTTTCTCTGCTGCCAGCCCAAGTGAAATGTCATGTCCTGTCAGGGAAATTGTGAAGCCATCTCGGAGCCGAGCGGCGCGCGGAGTGTGACGTTTGGAGTAGCGGGCTCCCAGTGCTTGCCTGAGGCATTGGGCCCTAACTGGGACCTTGCTGCCAAGCCTGGTGAGCTGCCGACGCTCCTGCTCTCTCTCTCTCTTCCTCTCACTCGCTGACTCTTTGTCTCTGTCTCTCTCTCTCTCTCTCTCTCTCTCTCACTCTCTTCCCCGCATCTCTCTCCCTCTCTTCTTTCCCTTTCTTTCCCCCCTCCTCTCTATCTCTCGTTCCCTCGTCTCTCTCCTGCTCACCCCTTAACCCTCCGTCTCTCCGCCTCTCTCTCTCGCGCTCTGTCATCTCTCGCCTTCTCTCTGCCCTAATCTCCTGCTTCCACCAGTCCTTGCCCGTCTCCCCATGCATGCTCAGAGCGAATGAGCATCTGTTTGTGTCTTTGAGGGCCAGTGATGCTGCAGCAGCTGGACCGGTCGAGCCAGAGCAGAACAATGCATTTATTCATGCCTGTTCTTCTCACAGGCTAAAGTCAAGGACCTTGCTTTACCTCTCACAGTGGAGACTGGGGACATTTGTAGGCAAGCAGACATTTAATGGCATTGGTTCCATGTGTCTCTTACCCATTGATAATATACATGATAATAAACTTACAGGCAAAGAACAGATATTCAAGGTTGTTGACAGGATCCTACCACAGCTGAGTCAAAAGCTTTCTCTGAATATTGTGTAGTGTTACCACCATTGGTGCCAACTGTCTTACCATGCCTCATCCCTGTATGCATTTTATGGACTGACACTATTAGTTAGAGATTATTAGTTATAGCTGCATTTGTTTTTATTAGTATTATTATTGGTTGGTTAATTTCAATTATTAATTTCATTAACTTATTCATTTGTTATTTTTATTTTATTTTTATTATCACTATTATGTTATTTCTATTATTTACTTTCTATTCATTATTTTTATTTATTAGTTATTATTATTAGTTTTTGGTTCCATTAGTTAAACAATTCGAGGGCTGTAAATGTAGCCAGCCATGCACACTGCATGTGGTCTGACAAAATGTTTGATAAATAAGCTCCAATCATAACTTTATAAGAAATGTACTGGAATAATAGATTCATCAAATACAGGACTTTTTTTCAAAAAAAAAATTCGTATACTGCACAAGACAGGACACAATATGATCTAATCCTCTGTCAGGGAAACATCTGAGAACCAGTCATTTTTCTGACTGACTGACAAATTACCTGACTGATCGCATTTATTCTAGGCAATAAACACCATTCATCTACTACCGCAAGCTGGTAAAAACAAGCACAAAAATTTTATATAAAAATGCTCTTACCTTCCCCATTCCATTTCTCAAGGAGATGAAATCTCATGTATATTTAAATCTAAATGCCATTAAACATATGCTGGGAATGTCATGTGTGACTTTTTTATGCAAATGAAAAAAGGGAATCGACTAAGCAGAATTCCAGAGGCCTGTCTCCCAAGGAAAACTGCCTCTGTCTACCGCCCTGCACTGTTCCAAGGGGAATCGCGTTAGCTCATTATGCTGTGCTAAATATTTCCTGCATGTCTCACACGTCAAAGACGGGACTGCCTCGGGTATTAAGACACGGTTTTAACTTGAGTGTCTAATAACTAAGCAAACGCTTTGTCAGCATGATTTTGTACTATACGCTGGGACATTTTTGTGCAGTTCTTCAATGTGAGGGCACGGCTGGTCTGTAATAACAAAATACAGGGAGCGAGATAATAATGAATCCAACACAACTGTGCCTTCAGCTTCTTTCATTGCTTGCACATGATGACCTTGGAAATATAAGTTTCAGTGTGTTTTCACATAGTGTAGCTCTACAGGCAGGTTTTTTAGTGTTTCCCTCTTTGAAGGAAAACTTGCCTGACACTATTTGAACTTCCCTGATGTGGCAAAAATGCAGGCACCCAGTTCTCCAAACAAGTCAAAACAAATAGTCAGAACTTCTTGTAACTATGACTTGACCAAGGTTTGATGTGAACTGGTGTTCTCACCGATCAGAGAGTTTCAGGAAGCTTGGATGTCTGTGAAGAAGACTCACCACTGCCAGCCTTGGTAATGGCCCTAGGCATGTTGCCGTTGGACGGTTCCCTGTACGGGACCTGCAGAGTGGTGTCAAGACTCCTGAAACCTTCCCTCAGAGAGTGCTGCGTGTAGTACTCCACCAATTCCTGCATAAAACAAACAAAACACAAACACACACACTTTTGACTGATAGTGAGAGCGAGCCACAGTAGACTGGCTGGTGTTATGGATGAATTATCCTCAGAAATGAAAGCAAAGGATGGCTGGCAGTAGAGCTGCCCCCTGAAAGCCGACAAGTCAAATCATCAGCCATAGAGCTTCACAGTCGACTCCGGAGGTGGAGAGTCATGTTTTGTTTTTTGCTTTTTGTTTCTGAGATAGTTATTGGGCATTGCAATGGAACAATAAAACAAGACACATTCTTTTTAAAATGCACTCTGAATATATTGCAATAGGGAATGGAAAATATTAAGGTTTTATTAGAGCGGAACAATTAATCAAAATATTATCGAAACTGCAATATGGCCAAGTGTGATATCCAAATTGCAGGAGCTGCAGTTTTTTGATAAAAGTGAAATGTGTGTCAAAACACTGTTAATTAATTCATTGTTATTACTGAAGTAGTGTGGTACTACAGAGACATCCTGGCCTACAAATTCTATTCTCCAATTGTAAAAAAGCATGATTGTTTGGTACAGACCACAGCAAATATCACACCCTCATTTTGATGTTGTTTTCACTGAAGGTAAAAATATGATGCAAAAATGATCATTCTTTCTAAAATCCTGAATGAATCAGAAGCACAGCATCTGTAAAATTTATCGCAACATGATTTTTTTTTTACCATAACGTTCAGCCCTGGTTTTTACATCCTTGTAGTGCTGGTAGATTAAATTAATTGGATTAATTAACTGGAGAACTGAGCACAGTGCTGAAGCCAATGGTCACTTTTTGACAGGATATAAATGTGTCGTTGTCAGCCACTCAGCCCAAAATCAACATGAAAACCCATCAACCCCCACCCCCCTCCCTTTTGTTTTGAAAGGCCAATTCTGAAACGACTCGGGAAATTGAGAGTCTAGTACAGCCCTAGTTGGCAGGTTGGTTAAAGAAGTGCCGCTTGTTTACTCCTGTCAATACAGACATGCCAAATAGTGACAGTGTTTCTGAGCAGGGGACACCACCAAGCATCTGTGTATCAGCCTACTCTAAGCACAGGTATCGGAAACGAGCTCATATTAGCTACTGTCATTATCGTTCCCTGTGGCTGTGCTATCCTCATAAAAATGTAAAGAAATAAACCACAGGTACCATACCATAGGTATAGACTTTAATCAGTGTAAAAGAGAAAGTCAGTTTTTGGCTTGTATGCCTTAGGAGAAAGGTGTAGAACTAGTGTAGTGTCACTCCCAAAATGACGATCCGGCAGACCCGTTAACAGCTACAACATTTTATAGGGGACAAGGATCTGTGTTAAAAGTTAAAGCCATTACCAGCACAGACTTGAACAGCCGACTCTCAGCGATGTAAAAGCAGCCGTCCTTGGTCAGAATCTTAATGTGCTTGACTTCATCGTTGAACCTGTGGTGGATGAATAAGACATGGTCTGCTAATGAACTATACATGCCTCCCCATCAAGCCAGTCTCTATCGTGAGCCATCACGAAAGTGGCTTAGGGTCTGCACTGACTGTCAGTTACCATGCTGAGCCAAGCAATTTGTTTAACAAGGGTGTTTCAGTCTTTCCCTGCTGTGGTAACTGGACACGATTCACTCACATCAAAGAATCATCTTACAACAGGCAACAGTCAAATTGTATTTTGTTTTTGTTTTGAGGTACCAAAAGGGAAAGGCTTGCCCAGAAGAACAAATTCAGATAGTATTAGATAAGCTGCCAATCACTAAATAACTTTCAGATACTTTCTTGTGTGAGCCATGATCTTTTAAGTGTAAACTCTGTAGACAGTGCATTGTCTGATATGACCAATTTTATTGATCTTTCACATCAACCAAGCTACAACAAACAAAAATTCAAGAATGTTTCACACTTTGCTGATGAGGAACCCTAGAGGTTGTGAATGGCAAACTCTTCACTATCCATACTGAAGGTCTTGCAAGAATCATATCTGAAGCTATGTTGAAAAGTGAACCTTGAAGAAAACATGTGGAGATAACAGGTATTGTGCCTCACCAGTCGACTGTACACTCTATTGTACTGTATGTTTCTCATATAATGATGAGCAAATCATATAGGATAAAAGGCCTTATTATGAATCATCCAATGCAGCGTATAACAGATGAGACAAATACAGTCATGTCACAAATTCGCTTATACATTATGAATCTATATTGAGTAATACATTATTGATGTGTGCTGAGTTATATGGTGTGTAACACATATAAATCCGTGCGAGTTGTTTGATGAAGGCTGAGTCTCTCTCCTCCAGGTCTAGGTAGACAAACAGCGCTACTACCCACACAAGTGCACACATGCAGTCACTGCACACACAAACTGACTACTTGCAGTGTTTGTCCTTAGACAGCTCCAGTTGATTATTAGGAACTCTCAGTGTAAAGCTCCATTATCTGAAACGGCTATCCTGATAATGATCTTAAGCAGTGAGACAGGCAATTAGAACTGCAGCGCTCAAATACTGGCCCAGAACATCAAAGCTTTGAATAAGGGATGGTATGAGTCCACCAAACCAAACGGCCCAGAATGGAGTGACGTGTCACCAGCTAAATAGTCTTCACATCCAAACATTTCAGAGGGCACCCTCAATCGTTATAATCTCTCAGAGGCTTCATGCCAGGTCAGGGGGACTAGACAGTCTTTTCTGTTTTAAAAGACTTAGCAAGCTTTGATGTAGCCTGAGAGATATTCACTGGTTAAATGGACAGAACTGCATTTCAAAAGAAGGATACCGAGGCACTTGACTTGCGGATAAAACAGCCATTCATTGAGGCCCAAAGAAATGGATGTATTATCTACAATTCGACAGCCTTGCTATCCTTCTTTTGAAATATATTTCTAAGCCCGATAGCCAAAGAGCAGCAAATAGCATGATGCAAAGCTATCAATCACTCCTTGAAAATTTGTTCATGGAGAGGAAACAGATAGATTGTTTGAAGAACAGATCATCCCGCTCCACCTCTTCCAAAAGCTGCTGCTTTGGGTTGAGATGTGGGGACTGCGGGGCATGCTTTGGGATCCAGCTTGAGACAGTGCTTGCATCGTGGTCCTTTTGAAAAAGAGTAGACCGTGGCCATGAAAGAATATCTGTGTTCGGCAACAAAATTTTAGGTCTACAGTTGTGTGCTAATGTGTTTCCAAGAAGACGTTCTAAGAACAGTCTCCAAGGCATCACACCGCATGGATTCATGGTCGCATTTCACACCAGAAACCAGAGTTTTTCAGGCCAGACAATGTTCTCCCACTGTTCATTTACAGACAGTCTCGCTGATCAATTGCCCTCTACAGCTTCATCTTCCTGTTCTTAGCTCACAGGAGTGAAACCCGGCATGATAGTCTGTTGCTGTAGTCTATCCATCTCAAGGTTTCAAGAGATATTTGCTCTGAGATGTTATTCTGTATGCCACGGTTGTCCTGAGATGTTATTTGAGGATGGCGGGTCAGCCTGATAGCTTGAATGAGTCCTGACACAAAATTGAGGACACACAGGACTGTCGATTGACTGGATGTGTTTTGTTTGTCACAGCAATCCTGTTAAACCGTAGACACCCTTGGGTGCCATAATCCCAGGAGAGCGACAGCACCGATCATAACACATTCAGTGCTACTTAAATCATGTGTCAGTTTGTCAAATTTAAAATTCTAACACTGAGTCAAACAGGCTAGTAAACCTTTCAGACCTGTATGAATGCTTTCCATGTGAGGACACAGTCATGTAAGTCACTGGAGCAGACTGATAGATAGACAGATAGATAGATAGCTTTCTATTGTAAATGTCTTACTTGATACTGATGGCATACTCAGTACACTCTTTACTCCTGTGCCGAACCAGATAGGTGCTGTTTCCTCGGTCCAGAAGCTCCACCTCAGCCTGGCATCTCTCCATAGGCCCTGCAAACCTGAACCACCAATCAATACCATGGAATAAGAATCACTTGTGGATATTGTTAGCAGTCCATAGAAATTTGTTTTCATTGCTTACCAGAGTTGGTCAGAGTAATCGACGGGCTTGGGAACCTGATGTAGAAAAATAAAATAAAAAATGGTGGTTATTTTGCTTCTTAATGGAGACGATAGCATGGGGTGGAGGTCATTTGTGGTAATGTGAGACTCTATCCACATCTAATGGGTAAAATCAGGCCTCTAAAGCGAAAAAGACTTATGATTGAAAAGCTCTGCGTTCCTGTGTCAAGACATCAATACTGGCCATCATCCACAAAATGCATTGTAATCACATTAAATGTGCTGTATTGATCATGAGGAGTATGTAGACTTACACATGGGCAAGGCCTGACAGCATCACTTGGAAAGAAGCCAATCCTATTCGTCGCCAGAATTTTACCCTGCAATGGCAATTGGCTGTTAATCGCATTATATTTGTCTGAGAGCAGCTACCCCTCCCCTCCTGCCTTCTCTCTTCTCCTCCCACACTTGCTTCAATAAATCCTCAGCAATTAGTGCACAACAAGCAGTGCATCTAATTTACAGCCCAAGTTAATTATGGTTCAAACTCTGCCGGCAGTTAGATTTGTACTGCATCAAAACAAGAGCCTCGTTTAACACTAAATAATGGCTCTTATTCTGGTCTTTGAATACCCAAACAGCATGAGCTCGCTGGCTCTCACTAAAGACTAACAATTGCATTTCAGCTAACCCGCCTCAAGCAGACACTAGCTTTATATGAAAATCATGAAGTCTTTTGACAAACAAAGTCTGTAAAGCCTTGTGTTGGGCAAAGTAAACCAAATCATGGTTACAAATTACTTAAATTTCACTATAGCCTTGCTTTAAGACTCAAGCGATTTTTATATTACAACACTTAATTCTAAGAGTCTGTCATCCACATTATCCTGTATACAGTAATAACTCTTTATGTAAGCATTATGCTCAAGATAATTTGAGTTTCCAGTTAGAGCTGGAGGTCAATTTGAAGTCCATTGAGTCCGCCAGAGAAGACATGACTGTTGAGGGCATGGAGAGCTCTTCACTCAGCTTCCTGCCCTGTTTATGCTTTCCTGCTCACTCCTCCTCTTTATTACAGTATGAAATGCAGTTTGGGACCATGCAAGCTCAGGCAGTAACTAGATTGGAAGGCGAATCCTTACCCATCTCTATGATTCATTCTGCGTAATAACATTTCATCAAAGGTTTTTTGAGAGCCCCTCTCTATTTGTTATGCCTTCGATAAGCGTATGATAAAGATTAAATTTATTACTCTGTTGGCGTAAACAGGCGGCAGCCAAAGGATCAAATGAAATTACAGTGATTGATTGTATTGTTCTGCCAGTGGGATGGGGGATAATTGCCTTCTGGGTAACAGGGGATATGAATTCTCAATGTTCTGTAATTCCATCCTCTGGCGCCACTGGGGACGCTGAAGATTAAGTAGCCTTATTACCGTGTTGTTATGCATAGGACTAGAATAAACACACAAATGTGCATTATTATTCAATGCCTAAGATTATCCAATCTCATCATACACTGTAACTATGGTAGCAAACAATGCACTGCCAAGCGGTCTGCACCATGACAGTCTGATCGCCGTTCTACCCGCTGACTACAGGTCTCCTGGTATTCATGTCCACACCCTCCATCTTGTGCTCAATCAAAGACAGCGGAAGGAGAACCGCGAGCATCCTGCAGGAAATCAGGCTAACTGCCGACTCCCGGTCATGCCGCTGGCATGGACTGCAGTCAGATCGGAGCAGCACCGGAAGGAGAATGAAGCTTTAGTGCTGCCGTAAAGCAGAGTGAGAAATGGCTGGGGAGGCTCCCCAAAGACCCCCAGATAAATCACCGTCCTTTCAAAATAGATAAAGTCAAACGCTCGAAAACCAGTGGCTGACCCCGTGAGATGGTCTCTAAATGTTCCAGTACGTGAGGCTGTGCACCGCCATTAAAACATCCTCCAAAGGCCAAAATGTCTGCAGTTTTATTGTCTCACTGTGGCACTTAATTAATCAACTAAAGCCACTAATTGGTTAGATCATCTGATGTAAGCACTCTGATTTAATCTGCTGAGAAACAGAAAAGGCACATGCTCCATTTTGTCACGGACTGAGGTTTAGTGGGGTGCATACAGATCTATGACTGATGTCTCTAATTAACACTGACCTCATCACAATGTTTCTAGGTGGAATTTATGGCTCACCTGACAGGAAATGTGATAAAGAACCAGAATACCATCTGTGCCTTCTAAACAATAAATGTTTTTTAAATTGTTCAGATGCAAGGAAGCAATCCCTGACAAAGGGGGGAAAAACAGCGATGCCAGACCTTTAATGTGTTATTTTTTAATCATTTTTCTCAAGGGTTATTTTCACAGTTTCTTGTGCAGATTGTAGGTTATCCAGTGGAGACTGACAGCAAATGCAAAGGAAAGAAAGGTGATGACATGCAGCACACATCTGAACCCATGACACTGCACAGACATTGCGTGCGCCAAATCAACCGGTAAGCCTTAACGTGTTATTTTTTTCATGGCATCCCAGATGCTGAGATAAAATGAGATAAGCTGAGTGACACGCACCTGCCACCAGGAGCTGTGCAGGTCGGCGCACATCAGTTCGATGACATCTCCCGCATGAATGCTCAGCGGGGGGCCACACTCGGGACCGGGGATGCCACAGTAGTCTCTGATCACCAGCATCCTGGGTAAACCTAGCAGACAGGGACACACACACATTTACACTGACATTTTTGGTATTTAGCTAAGGGTCTCATCCAGAGCTGCGCAACAGAAGGAAAAGCTCGAATCCAACCAATAGCAAGGAGTTCAATGATTAGCACTTGCACCGAGATAGCAGATGAGAAATATTCCTGCATTCGTGTGTAACAGAGATGAGGTGTGAGAATAATGAAACATTTTAAGCATTTATCACATTGTTATCCAAAGCAAGCTACAGCATTGTGATAGTAAAAAAAAAAAAAGCCTGTATTCCCTGATCACCATCATTATAAGAACCCGACAGTAAGGAGTTCAGCCAGGTCACCTAGACAACAGAAATATTCAAATATTTCTACGTTCTTGTGTGACAGCCACATTTCGCCAAGAGGCTGACATGAGGAAAAGAGGAGCTTTGTTAATGTAAGTGAGCAGGTTGTAGGCTTTACTCAGAGGTCTCTGCTGCTCAATAGGCACATTACGAATAAAATCAACAAAATAAAAACTCTGATCTTTCATATAATTTCATATATAAGAGCGGTCAAACAGTTGTGCTTGAGGTGCTGGGTTATGCTTTATATTAAACTCCTAGGTGATAAGCATGAGCAGAACTAGCAGAGTGGCTCTGTTTAGTTAAACAAGTACAGTATTGCATTAGTGTTGTCAGGGTTACAGGGGCCACCGACACTAAAAATGTATGCTTTCATAATACTCTCAGACACTTTGAATAAAACATGTAAAATAGCTGGCATTACCTTTGCTGAGTAGAACCCTCTGTTGACAAGAGTGCCAGTAGCACAGTGTACATCTTCCTCTTAATGATCACTGTTACTGCTGTTGTTTATATTGCATGTACTCATTATATATGTGTTGCCTTCATGTAATATATGCGTTCTATCATGTGATTTTTTTTTCTGTGCTGCCACCTTGAGCAGGACTCCCTGGAAGAAGAGATTGTGTACCTCACTGGGACCTTCCTTGCTAAATAAAGGATAAATAAAATATATATATATATCTCTGTCACTATGATAATTTGATTGAGGTTTCAACCCACTGGCAAGACACTCTACCTAAGATTCCCCACTGTAAGAGACACATCTCTGCCTTTCATTCCTGTACAGTGCAGCTCTAATCTTTCCTTACACTGGCAGACAAGCATAGCCACAAGTATCTGGCCGAGGCTAAGACTAAAGACCCCTGCCAACTAAAAAGACACCGCCACTTATTCTCTCCAGACTCACACATCTAGCCAGCTCAGGCACATCAACCTTCCAGCCATGGCTCCCCTTGCAAACCAGCCCGAGGAAACTATTAGCTGACGGTGACCTCAGATGACTGGAATATCACACGCCTGTGTTTTTAATAAGAACAATAAGCGCAACTATCTTTCTCATATAAGCCCTCTTATGGAAGTTGATTTATCACAAAGGCGCAGCTCAGCGGTTGAGGCTGAGGCATATAGACAGCTGGAAGTGCTTTTCTGCCGGCATCTCTGCCACCGTGGTTCTCATCATGATTCCACCCACTCCAATTCATCTTAATGCCATCCTGGGTTTAAGCATCACAGCATGTGGCAAGAAAAGGGCCCTTTTTTTCACGCTTTGGTTAAGGATTCTTTCCACATCCTCTTATTAAATGGTTCTTCTCACTCAAATATATTCGTCAAGACAAATATGTAAGGTGTGAGCACAGGAGACTTTTATGTCAAATGATATGACTCATTCTGTCTCAGAAACTTATTTTTTCCAGTAAAAACCTGTTTTTATTTGGGGAAAAAAAATAAGAAACATTAGATTTTAAAAAAACTCAAAGGGAGTATGATAATATCTAGGGGCTTAGCTTTTAACCATCACTTAGGCGCCCCAAATCTCACATTGTCCTCTGACTAACCCCCCTGCTTTCCATCCAGCCTGTTTTTGTATTTTGTTGTAGAGCCTAGATGAAAGTGACCAACTAAGAGGCGCAGTGTAAACACTTAGCAGGGTCTTAAAAGTGCTGTGGTCAAGCCATACTGACCTGGGTCTGCTTGTCTCCGTGCCATGGTACCTCTCTGTGGATGGAGAGAGGAAGTGAGACAGAGAGAGAGAGAGAGAGAGAGAGAAAGCAAAAGAGAGGATGAAAGTGAGAGAAAGCAAGAATAATACAAAGAAACAGAGATAGCAACAAAGAGCGGTCACTCCTGCCCTGTGTGCAGTATCAGCCTGACCTGAGGAGTGAGTCATACTCTGACTTGTGGTCTAACCCTGCCACAGTAAAAGAAAGAACTGCAGAACAAGTGCAATTGAAGAATCCTCTTCCAAAATGCTCTATTCCCATTTTAGAAATACGACGATCAGCACCTGTCATTCAGTACATCTAAATTTGTCAACCACAGAGTTAAATCAGCCACTGGGGATTGTAGGATTATGCCTCATAACTTGTGGAAATTGGAAAATTTGGAAAACAATTTCTTGCAAAGCACCAACAAAATTTATCACCAGCATGACAGTCATGACTGGCACTCAAAAAAGGGATGGAAGAATGCTTCAATTATTATAAAGGCCCAAAAGATCCTGTGGAATGACACTATTTAAAGGAGCACTCCAACACCCAAAAACGTATTTTGTATCATTTACTCAACCCAATTGTCCTAAATGTCCAAAAGCAGTTTTAATCATATGTCTCATGGAACAAAGGCAAAAACTGTAGCCATTTCTGTTAGAATGAAGTTGAATGGGAACTGCAACACACAGCGGCAAAAAGGTTACAAAAATTCAAATTCTCAAACTCTTTGACCAACATAATCCGAGTGTTGACTCTCCATTTATATGCTCAGTATGTACAATACTAATGTAGTTCTCTCAAACATTGGTAAATAACTTTGGAAAAAACACCTTGCGCAAGCACTTGTAAATGACTGGAAGACCTGCCTCCTGCTTGGTCATCACCATTGGCTTCTTCAATTTAATTAATGTTTTTTAATGTCACTGATTAATTCCCTTCTATTCTAGCAAAATAGCTACAGTTTTTGAAACTTGCATTCTCACATAAGGGATGTGATCAAAACTTTTTTTTAATTCAAAAGAATTCAAGGTGATGTTATGAAACATGCAGTTTTATGTAAAGTATTCCTTACAGAGTGACAAAGTCCTTCATATATGCTAGTCAGTGGCTTGTGTGTATGTGTTTATGTGTGCCTGTGCATATGCGGGTCTATAAGTCCAGGCAAGCAGCATCTGAATTGCTATGCTATGGTAATGCTAGTTAGAGCAGCCTGGCTCTCTAAGTCAAAGACGAGGATCAGAACAGGCCTTACCCCGGGCCTCAGCATGGCAGCATCTGCAGTCAGGTGGGAGACAGACACAAGTGAGAGGAATACAATATCAGTGTGTGGTGGCTTCCTGACATACAACCTCAACTGTCAACCTTTGCTGGCCCTCATCACACCTCAGAATGTATAAAGACCAGGGCGCTCCTGTTAAGAAGGCCTGTCACACCGGGCTGCCTTTAGCTGTCTGTGCAGTCAGAGAGGGTAATGTACCTGCACCACAGCACCAGACACACATCTGAGGCTTGACACAAGAGTAGGCAGTAACCACCGCTGAATAACTAAGGATATAATAGACCAATAAAAATCAGAGGTTCAGAATGAGACACTTTGTGACTTGGGGGGGGTGGGTCATGTATAATTCACCAGATCAACAGGAAATGTCTGTTTCATACAGCGAATCTGTAAAATGTTGCTGGGAGTCTGTTTTGCTCTGCTGTTAGACATTCAGTATATATGTGTGTCAAGAAAGTTACTTTAAAAAGTTAGCTTCTCAATTATCCCCAAAGTCTAGAGTGAAACATTCTGTGCCATATGGTACATTTACAATCTCCAATATCAAGAGAGAGGGCCTGTCACATTACACAATGTCAGCATGAAAACCTCATTGAGAACTGAAAGGCACAGAATCAAACTGAGTGTATCTAGGAAACTTCCATCCCACCTGTTCTCCCACAGAGCCCCAGCCGTCCCAGGCACTCCTTATGGGCCCCCAGGCCACATTTGAGACACAGATAACCCTGGTTAAAGATTCCCCTGGAGGCAAGAAGACAAGGGACATGATTCTCATATAACAGTCTCCTCAAGAGAGACACCTTGACATTTGGGATTTTCAGACCTCGTCACATTTAAGGGGGGAAAAAAATAGTTTTAAACATGAAAATGTCCTTCAGCTTTGCAAAATAAATAAATAAATGAAACTGGTGCGCCATCTGCAACCTAATAAGATAGCTAGCAGCAAGTGGCACTTGTTTGTTTCAATAATAAATACCCAATGCTAACAATCCTAACAAGCCATTTGCTTTTTACTGAGGAGCTAAATGCAAAAACTTTTCCCTTTTTCTGAAGTGCCAACAGAAAATTGACTGAAGACTGAAATTCCAAATGTCAAGGTGTTCCTTTCACACAAAATGAAAAACAATCTTATTTAAGGATCTCCGTGGTAACAGAACAGAAGCTATCGGTGCAATAAGATGATGTTCTAGCAGTGAATGTAGCAATGACTGAAATCTAGTATGAGAGCAAACACTCCTGACAGCATTTTTGACCCAATAGAGCTTCATTAGGTCTACCCATTTAGTTAAACACAAGAGGTCATGATGGTCTGAAGCTTCACCTGAGCAGGAGGTGGCAGAAGCTGCAGGAAGTGATCCTTTCAAACGTGTGCATCTTGAACTGGTGGGAGTTGTTGTTGGCGTTCTCTGGTCGGATATTTGATCTGAGAGAGAGACAGAGAGAGACTGTCAAGTTCTAAATCCATTCCTTCCACTTTCTTAGCTGAGAGGAACTCACTTCTCAAGTCACCTAAACTTGTAGATAACAAGACAAGAAAAAAAAATCAGAAATTACCAAAATATTCTTAAATATATCTTTGAAAATAAATTACTTTCTGAATATTTTCAGTCCTGTTAGGGTTAGGGTTAGGGTTAGGGTTAGTATGTATGCTATTGTTATTTTA
The DNA here is from genome assembly GCA_900302555.1 of Myripristis jacobus. Taxonomy (NCBI): domain Eukaryota; kingdom Metazoa; phylum Chordata; class Actinopteri; order Holocentriformes; family Holocentridae; genus Myripristis; species Myripristis jacobus. Next base: position 65,025 of record OMLB01026143.1, read on the forward strand.
TTTTATTTTAGCTATTTATTTTGCCTTCTTTTTGCCTTTTACTCATTTGTGTATTTGTGTACACAGAAATACTAGTTGTACCTTTAACCTTGCCTGTATATTTGCTTTCTGCTCAAAAAGAGAGAGAGAGAGAGAGAGAGAGAGACAGAGAGAGAGAGGGGAGCTGAATTGCAGAATGAAATAGGCAAATAAAATGGAGATGTGTGTGTGTTTTTATGTTTGTGTGTCATAATTGGGATCAGTTCTCTGAATTTAATCAGTTAAAAGCCATTTGAGACTGTGAACAGTGATATTGGGCTTTAAATGAACTTGAACTTAAAAAAACACAAACAAACTGCATAATATGATACACAAGATATCTGGAGAGCTTCTGTTTGATGTAATGGTGCAGCCACAAAATAATGGCATCCTGGGTTTGAGTATTTCACTCAGTGTAAGTGTGATGGAGCTTCAGTGAAATGCTGTGACCAGCAGATACAGAATACACACTATGTGGACAAAAGCATTGGGCCACCTCCACATTCCACCTACAGGAGCTTTTCTGACCTCTCATTCTAAATCCAGAGGCATTAATATGGAGTTGCTCCCCCCTTGCAGCTGGAACAGCTCCCACTCCTCTGAGAAGGCTTTCAGATGTTGCAGTGTGTCTGTGGGAATTTTTGCCCGTTCATCCAGAAGAGCATTTGTGAGGTCAGACCCTGATGTTGGACGAGAGAGCCCGGCTCGCAATCTCTGTTCTAGTTCATCCCAAAGATTTCCCTTCACTGGAACTAAGGGGCAGAGGCCAACCCCAGAAAAATAAGCACATAGCATTATCCCTCCTCCAGCAAACTGTACAGTTGGCACAATGCAGTCAGTCAGGGAATGTTCTCCTGGCGTTCACCAAATCCAGACTTATCCGTCAGACCGCCTGATACAGAAGCGTGATTGGTCACGTCCAGTGGCGGCGTGCTTTACACCACTCCATCTGACGCTCTTTAGAACGAGCCATTCTTTCACAAATGTTTGTAAGGCAGACTGTGTGGCTAGCTGCCGGATGTTATACACCTGTGGCAATGGGACTGAATGAAACACCTGAATATCAGTAATTAGAGGTGTGGCCCAATACTTTTGTCCATTTAATGTATGTGACATTGGGTCAGATGCAGCAATATTCTCTTAAATTTGTCTTATATTTCTATGTATTTTTCTGACATGAGAAAAAAATAGGAGAGGTCAATTCCAGTTGGATTAAACCTTATCCATCCAAATCTGCTCTTACCCAGGTGTGCTGAATTGGGACCTTTTTATAACTTTGAGGCGTGTGTCTGAGCATTTGTTATTAGCATAAAGCAGCGCCTTCTAAAAACTATATCGGTGCAGCTGTCATGCCATGTACATAATACTCTGGCACATGCCGAGCAATCGGAGACGGCACCACACAAGGCTCTAGGAAGAAAAAAGACTTCAGCATCTGAAATCAGAGTCTGAATCAATGTGCTTGTGTGGTTTGTGAATGCCGAGCCAAGTCAAATTTCCCTTCTTGAGACGATAAAGGTCTGAACTGAACTGAAGTTCCGTTAAATTAAAGTTTTTTTGTAAATGTGTTTTTCCAGAGCATCAGTGCTGGTGGTATGCAAAAAAAATCTGTGATACCGTGAATGTTGTCTCACCAGAGGGACAGACAGATGCTGAAATAAAATGATAATGGTTCAATATCACTATGCAAAAATGCAGACCAAAAAACATATTGCTCAAGCAAGCAACCAACACCAACAGAGACACAGCTCTTCTATATAAACACTCAAATTTATTTATGCATAGAACTACTTTTTATACATGTCATAGTCCATAGGCTTTTTTTTGCTGTTATTTCAACAAACTCTCAAAAATGTCTGCATTCAAATATTCTAAACATAAAATAATCCAAATGTGAGGATGCAATGACATTCATTTAATGCATTTTGCCTGTTCTTCAGTTTTAAAATGTATGTTCCCATGTGTTGGACAACCAAATTGTGGACTGTGGCAATGAGAACGCATTTGTTCATCTTGATAAGAGTGCTCTCGACCAAGTTTACTTACTAAACAAAAATAAGAAAACACTGATGAATGCCAGAAATCAATGGGTACTAACAAAATAATAATAAATACAAACAAATATGCGAAGAAATTTGTTTGTATATCGCTCCCTGCATCTGGCTTATTGTCTGCTTTCTAATATTAAAGCTACTGCAGGGGAAATTTAAGGGAAAATCGGAGATTGCCGAGTTAAATTGAAAGTGAATTTACCCCGGTGTGCATGTTTGTGTGCGTGAGTGTGAGAATATGTTGGTCAGTATGCATTCAGATGTGATAGGGAAATATGAGGGTCTCTATGGAGAGTAAACAAAAACAACTGTCGCAAAACTGTCCCTGTGTGTCTAATGGACTGTCCGGAGACACTTTCACTGAACACTCCCATGAGTCAGTTCTTCATCAAGAGCCCACATCCTCTTTAAAGGTACAATATGCTCTCTGAATGGGCCCCTTCTAGTGTCATTTCCCAAAACACAGAGGCGTGCACACTGTGTATCTGCAACAAGTACAATTTCAGGATGGGAGAAATAAAAATGCTTATTTCCCAGCAGGATTCACATATATTTGAAATATATTTGAAGACGTCTCAACGATCCAAACAGGTCATGGAACTCAGTCTACTCATAAATTGTGAAGAAAATGTAAAGTTCAAAACAGAAACTGCAGCAACATGTTGTTGTTTTTTTCCGTGGTAGCGGCAACATGCAATCACACACTTTGTTGTGTTTCAATATCAAGTATGAGCCAGTGCACTGTAAGAGCTGAAAATGAATTGAGGAAGGCCGCAGGAGTCTGCATGCATATCAAGGACTTGGAGGGACTTTTGGATTCGTACATATCCAACCCCCAAACCAAAATCATTTGTTCAGTCGATCAAAAACTGTAGTGCCAAAAACAATGCAGCATTCTTCAGTATCAACATAAAAATGGATGCACACAGGGATTCGCCAGGGAAAACCTCCCACTGTTGCAAAATAATACAAAAGCTACCTCTCCAAAAAGCACTGATTTGAGAAACAGCTGAGACGTAAAACTGAAGCAATGGAGCGAATGAACTCCTCATAGTTTTGCAGCTCTTTGAATCCACTTATGTTTGTGTTTGTGTGTGTGTGTGTGTGTGAGAATGTGCGGGCGGGCAGGCGGGCGGGTGCCTATTTACATGCACGAATGTGTATGTGTGTGTGTGTTATCACAGTGTTTTCAGCAGTGTGTGCCTGATCAAACAGCATACATCAAAGAGTCAACACCTCACTTGACCTTGGAAAAACACATGCAAACACGGACAAATCAACACCATATATGCATGCATGCACACGTGCGCGCACACACACACACACACACACACACACACACACACACACACACAGGTGGAGTTGGAGAGGGACTGGCAGTGCTGTTTACCCAGCTCTTCAGCAGCCATCACAACAAACAGAAAATTAGAGAGCTCCCACA